>JAXIVJ010000283.1:272500-288346 GCA_036785665.1 Chirona hameri | reverse complement strand
ATATATATATATATATATATATATATATATATATATATATATATATATATATATATATATATATATATATATATATATATTATATATATATATATATATATATATATATATATATATATATATATATATATATATATATATATATATATATATATATATATATATATATATATATATATATATATATATATATATATATATATATATATATATATATATATATATATATATATATATATATATATATATATATATATATATATATATATATATATATATATATATATATATATATATATATATATATATATATTATATATATATATATATATATATATATATATATATATATATATATATATATATATATATATATATATATATATATATATATATATATATATATATATATAATATATATATATATATATATATATATATATATATATATATATATATATATATATATATATATATATATATATATATATATATATATATATATATATATATATATATATATATATATATATATATATATATATATATATATATATATATATATATATATATATATATATATATATATATATATATATATATATATATATATATATTATATATATATATATATATATATATATATATATATATATATATATATATATATATATATATATATATATATATATATATATATATATATATATATATATATATATATATATATATATATATATATATATATATATATATATATATATATATATATATATATATATATATATATATATATATATATATATATATATATATATATATATATATATATATATATATATATATATATATATATATATATATATATATATATATATATATATATATATATATATATATATATATATATATATATATATATATATATATATATATATATATATATATATATATATATATATATATATATATATATATATATATATATATATATATATATATATATATATATATATATATATATATATATATATATATATATATATATATATATATATATATATATATATATATATATATATATATATATATATATATATATATATATATATATATATATATATATATATATATATATATATATATATATATATATATATATATATATATATATATATATATATATATATATATATATATATATATATATATATATATATATATATATATATATATATATATATATATATATATATATATATATATATATATATATATATAATATATATATATATATATATATATATATATATATATATATATATATATATATATATATATATATATATATATATATATATATATATATATATATATATATATATATATATATATATATATATATATATATATATATATATATATATATATAACCAGCTGCGAAGAAAGGAACGTCACCGCTGCATCTCTGAGGTAAAACTGGCCCAGAAACATGCTTTTGTATATATATATTCATCAATTTCAAATTTTGACCTTATGTGACCTGACCTTGGCCTGAGTTTGACACTAACTTCACTTGAATGAAGTCAGGTGGTAAAATGACTATCACTATCGAATTATACTTCTTTTTTTTATTGGGGTTTAGGGGCGCTCCGACAACGAAGGTCACATGTCGCCCAGAATTATACTTCTAACATAACCCATATAACATATGTCGCATAACTTTCGTATATATTTTGCACATGGTGACCTTCTGTGACATTGACCTTGACCTTTGGCCAACAATCTTACTTTAGCTTATGCGAGATGTGTATTATACCTATGAGAGCACTTTGGGTGATCATTATCGCAATCGAAGGCTTTGAATGGATAGTACCATACACTCAAATATATCGATTTTTACCTTTGACCTGACCGTGACCTGACATGTGACCTCAATGTGAACCTTTCGGGAATGCTTTAGATGTGCTTCATTGAGAGCTTTCGAATACCGCCTTGCGCATCTCACTGCGATCATTACTTCGGAAGACCCCCCCCCCCCCCCCAGTCAATGGCGTTCGACTGAGACCCCCAGTTAAGGGCGGGCTAATTTTATTGACAGATGACAGCCAGAATGGATGGATAAATTTCCAAATTTAGCTTGAAAATGACATCTTTACCTACACATAGGCGTACCCAAGGGGGAGGGAAACGGGAAAATTACCCCCCCCCCCTGAAGGTCCGTACGCGCCCCCCTTTGCCGCATGTGCCCCTTTGGAAAAAGTTCCGAAGGGGCCCTTCTTCCATTTTTATTTGGAAAAATGAATACTTTTTCATTTTTATGAAGATTTTTTTGTTGAAAATATGCCCCTCTATAAATATAGTGGGCCAAATCCGGTGAGTTTTTTGTGTGTGGGTACCTTATGGCTTATGCCCCCTGATACAAAATTGCCCCCCTCCTGGACTGAATCCTGGGTACGACACTACCTTCATGAAATTTACATCACAGTTGAAAAATGCCTACTTTTTCACTTTATTGGTGTTACTTACAGGAAGGTTCAAATGAATATGACATGACATGCATTAATTAGTCATGTTACTTGGTTTAAGGTTTTGGAGTAATGTCCAACACTAATCCATCCTTTTGCCCAGTAAATCTAAGCTCCAAAATATATGCTGAAAACTGGGACAGTGATTATGTTTAGGGAGATAATCACCTTTTCCCACAAAAATAGAGGTGGCACCTGAAATCGATAGACGAGGCCAAAATATGATGTAACTTCATCACATTTTGCCTATAAACATTCCTACCGAAAGATATTGGCAGTTTCATACCGACAAGCGAGCCACGCTTATATCGGTCGGTACTCAGCAAGTACTCGGTAGCGAATTCAGTAAATTAGCCTCCCTACGCATTGTTAGTTATCATGAAGGTATGCAATATGTTTCCTGCACTCTTATCTTTTGCGAATATGTGCCAAACTTTTATGAACAATCAGCAATCATTTGAAAAAGTGCATTGCAATCGGCAGCTTAGGTTGGTCCCGGACTGCAACCTATTTAGCATCGGCGATTTGTTTATAAGTGCCCATTCAACAACGTTGAATATATTGATGCAAAAGTGCCCAGATGTTGCACTTTCCAATAGTGGAGGGGAAATACCGATCATTAATTTTCCCAAACTTCCAACTTTTAATTAGGGAATAATTGTATTTAATTCTTAAATTTAGATCACATCATTTTAATACCATAACGGTAGCGAAACAAATTGTAGCTAACAAAATACAAAGGTGATTATCTCCCTTTAAGAGCCTCTGTGCGATTTTCAAAAATGGAATCAATTCGGCAAAACTAGCAGTGATAATGTCATATAACAATGCGCATGCTTTTATTGAAGAAGAGGCGTATTTGACCTGCGTCGGTTTCCGCTACTGTGTGTTTTCTTTCACTAATGCACTCAAGGCTATTAATGCCTACTAATGCACTCAAGGCTTGTCTTTTTGTCTTTCAAAAAATGAATCGTGAGTGCTAATGCGGTGAATGGCGGTGTACATTTTGTCAAAATAACGGGTGAGTATTCTCCTGGTTATGCATATGGCAATGTAAAAACACAAGCCGGGCAAACCGTTAAGGCCAATCATATCGCAGATTCACACTCCAATTTACAACTTAGCAAAGCGACCTAACACGTGCGGTGGCGCTCGGCGCGCCGCGGCACCACGGCGCGTTCTCTCGCGGTGTAATGTGATACCCGCCCGCCCTGGGTCTGCCGCCCTCACATCATCATCACCCCATATTTATCTTTCATCAACACCTAACGGCTACCAGCATTCGGCGGGACGGGTGGGCGGAAGGGCACGGGTTTTGTTAGTCCTCGAGTAACCGATGTCATTTTACAGCTTCAAACCAACCCAAGAGACGTTTTACTAGTGGATCGCCGGCTTAAACGCGAACATTTTGAGTATCCATGTGACGACGGTGGTCGTTGGAGCCGATTCAGTGGCTGTTAGTTGTATTCTACTGGTCCATATTGCACTGGGCTACAAGTGGAATGATTCAAAACTGTACCAGTCTCTATCGAGCAAGGCGCATTGTGTATTTGGGTATGGGTACGTAAGCCGGTTTTTCTGGGAAATACGCACTGTCTCATTTTGAGCTCTCATTTGAGCATCCATGTGACGACGGTGGTCGTTGGAGCCGATTCAGTGGCTGTTGTTGTATTCTACTGGTCTATATTGCACCGGCTACAAGTGGCATGATTCAAAACTGTACCAGTCTCTATCGAGCAGGATGCATTGTGTATTTGAGTATAGGTACGTAAGCCGGTTTTTCTGGGAAATACGCACTGTCTCATTAAAGAGCGCAAAAACGATTGGTGTGAGTGTGACATTGTTAGACTATGTTGATGCATTTCTGTTCAAACGGCTTGCTGATCGGTCATGATAACCTGTTGTCAGATTTTCTGTCTTAGTCTTTGTAACAAATTGTCATGCACCTGTTCGGGCATCAATTAACCACATTTTGCAATGTTTTTTACTTCGGGTCACTTCAGGTCATGTCACCAGGTCGCATTAAGTGACACCATCTCCCCCAAAAATAACATTCGTGCCCAGGCAACAGTGTTTGTCCCGAGCAGTTTTAAACTCACATAATTGAATTAGGCTTAAGTACCTACAAATCGCATATCCTGGATTTGTGTATATATGTGACGTAAGGTCAGGTCGGTTCCGTGACCTCCCCATTATATGTCAATATGAAAATATGCAAATCCCTCCCATTCAGAGAATATGCATTACATCAGGCCAATTATTTCAGGATCATGTTTGTATAGCTCATTATTGATGACCCTATGCAACTGTTGCTCAGTGACCCCTACAAAGTCATCTTAGGTCAACTGAGGTCAAAACAAAACAAAGTGCTCCTTCACATTGGACAAGAACGTTGAAGAATCGCCCGCCCGGTTCCCGATCCAATAAGGGCGTTTTACTGGTTTGTAGGTACATACATATACTTACCGTATCTAAGCGAGGCCCAAAATCCCTACGCCAGCTGGAAAAAAAGCTAAACACCCTGATAATATGTACCATATGCTCCATATGTACCGAAAATATACTCACTAAAATCGTCATACCGAATGCAGACCCAGCTAAAACACGAAGGAAATATACGGGCTCCTACGGTTCCCATGGCCCAGCAGAAGCGAACATTTTTCCCGTCAGCAGGCAAGGCTACCGCCAGCGCGCACAGCCCGGCGCTGCCGGGCGAGCGGCTGAGACCCCGCGGGCGGCGGAGCGCCGCCGCCGCGGCGGCGCCACTGACACTGTCGGGTTCCACTGTACACCACTCCACTGTGTTCAAGGGATGACACTCAACTAGCGTTTCGTCGCACCACCGGCTATGGTGAGACATCTACCGGGCGATATTTGAACCAATAGTTCCCGGAAGGTAGATGTCCTCGGTGTTCTATTTTTGGAGGTCGCAAGCTTTGGCTGCCACTACTTTGTATGTGGCTGGATACCACGATTTTGGCTGCTGCTAGCTTGGTTCATGACGATGTTCCCTACCCGGGTGAAATTTGGATGTCGCAAGTGTTGGATGGTGCTGTTTTGTATGGTACAAGCATTGAATGCTACAACTTTGAACGCTTCCATATACACCCCTCTGCGAGCCTCAGTGAGCGCCGAGCTGCGCTTAACGTGCGTTTTCAAGCGGGGATTGGACGGTAGTAGTTTAGTGACGGTAGTGACGGTAGTGACGGTAGTATTTGGAAACCATTAGTACGAAATGGTTTCCAAATTCATTATTCTTGCTCCAAGTGTCCATGCCAATTATCTGAGGCTGAAAAAAGGCTATCTGAGGTCAATAATCAACTATGGCGGGTTAGATCGGGCTCCTGGCCCATAGTGCCCTGGGCGAAATTCTCCCTACGCCCCTGATTTGGATAGCTCGTTAAATGGATATTATCGCCTTTCCAAGTGACCTGAGGTCAAAGGATGACCTGGAGGGGTCAATTGTTGCGTTGTGCATCTTCGGTGCGTTAAAGGGAAGGCGACGATAGTAGAATGGGTTCTCTATGTGATTTGGGGAAACAAACAATGCGGTACCCAGTCATTCTCCCGTAGGCCATAATGGCAACTTATGCTGTGACCTGAGGTCAACCGGTGACCGGGGGTGGTCAGATCACTCTTTGTGCACCGTCTATAGGCTGGTGAGAATATTTAGCCGTTGAAACGACTTCGGAAAGTCCTTTAGGGAGCACGTTATGCGGTACCCAAGATTTGACCTCGCGAGCACTCTTTGACTTGAGGTCACACGATTGACCTTAGCGAGAAATGCTTTCAGGTTTCGAATACACTCATAGACACCAACATTTCGTACAAGTTGGACACATCTGCACCACTCTAACTCCTTCAAAACTCCGCCGTTAACAATGCACCCCATACTCTGACGCACAGACGCCGGTCCGCTTGGTAGCAGTTGATCATCAGCGACTCTATCGGCGGGAAATTTGTTGTGGTGTCCCATTAGAAAAGCAGTCCCTGCTTGCTTTGTACGAAGAGGCGACGACGTTGGCGTCGGTGGTGCCGTTAAATTATTTGGGGTTACACTGAATCGTAGGAAAATGTAATTTATCAACCTGCGACCGTCAAACGGGAATGCGTTTCAAGCGCAGCATGTTCTTTGAGAATATATATAATAATATGAACTTTGGTGGCAAGCTTTGCCAACCCGAATTACGCCGACCAAAACAGGTATTACAGCGTTGTATTTATTTAGCGGCCCCGCTCAGCTGAGGTCCCTAGAACCAATAGGATCGAGCTTATGCTAAAAGGTTTTTCAAGCGCCGACTATTTGGATTGGATTTATCATTGCGAGAGAAGGAAAACATGCCCCCTTCTGGCGCGTGCTGTGACCGACACAGACACCGGAACGACTTGATTTTTTTGCCATGGATCGTTACAAAGCTTAAAGCTGTCATGTGTGTAAATTTCACCGTCATCGATGCTGCCGTCTGTGCTGTGCGTGTGGCTAAAGAAATGAGGACACAGACAGATACACAGACAGACGACAGACAGACGTACGGCTAGACAATTAGTGATTTAGACTAGCGGTCACCGCTTGCTTCGCTGCGCGAAGAGGCGACGCCGTTGGCGTCGGTGGCGACACCGTTGGCGTCGGTGGTGCCGTTAACTTATTTGGGTTACACTGAATCGTTTGAAAATTGCATTTATCAACCTGTGATCCGTCAAACGGGAGTGCGTTTCAAGTGCAGCATGTTCTTCGATAATATATATAATTACGAGCGAGCGCGAAGCGCTCGCTCGTTCTTCCGTGGTATACGGGAAAAATCTGACTATGAGCGGCCCGGCCCGGCCCGACCCGTGGCGACGCTTTTGAGAAGCTCATATCTCTGCAACCACACGTCCGATTGACAAGCTGACTTCTTTGCTGAGCAGCCCCATCCAACCTACCCTGTTTGAGACCAGTGCCGACTGATGTGGGTGCCTATCACTGCGCGTGGCGCGTGCCGCGTGAGGGGTGTTGAAAAGCGTTTTCTCGCAAAAACTCTGGCAAAGGCTGAGTCGATTGTGTTCAAATTTGGTGTGTGGTTAGGGACCTCTCATCCGCCAGTTTCCCACTAGTCAGGGGTGGGGTGCCTCTGCACGTGCGCACGTGCACACTCTTATTCTGTATCTCAGGAACGGCTGAGCCGATTGTGTTAGCATTTGGTGCATAGTTAGGGACCTCTCAGCCGCCGCCTTTCCACAAGTCAGGGGTGGGATGGCTTTGCACGTGCGCACGTGCACACCCCTATTCTATATCTCTGGAACGGCCGAGACGATTGTGTTCAAATTTGGTGTGTGGTTAGGGACCTCTCAGCCCCCACTTTCCCACTAGTCAAAGGTGGGTGCCTCTGCACATGCGCACGTGCGCACCTTTTTTTGTATCTCAGAAACTACTTGCCCGATCAAGTTGAAACTCCCCATACATTTCCTTCGCGCTCGCTCGTTCATCGCCAACTACGGCGCCTTGCTGGTAATATGATATTTTGCGTCATTTAGCGGCCCCGCTCAGCTGAGGTTTCTAGAACCAGGTCGTGGCGAAGTTTAGTTTCGACTTGGCCTGGCAATCCACGGGAGACATCACCACGAGGACACCCGAGGGCATTTACACGTTACAGCTACGGAATTCGAGGAGTTTTTTCTCTCGAATACTTCCAAATAATATTTACCTGAAAAATGCATGTTGCCATGTTTGCCACTGCTTCTTCTATCCATATCCTGGCCGATATATGCATAACGGGTCATCTACTTCAATGGCAAGACGTTTACCTGCATCATGTAACCCAGCCACTAAGGTCGACTTTTGGTACCATGTAGTATACGGTTATCACCCCAAATGTCATGAGCCACTCTGGAATATACGTAGGAGTACGATTTAGATTAAACTCGACGGATGGATGCATTACAGAGTTGATGTAAATAAGACAAGTTGAATTCGACGAATAGAATAACAGAAGACCTTATGGAATGTCATGCTCAAGGACTATTTGCTAAAAGCCAGAGACGTGTCTGAATCCGAGGCACAGATCGGTGATTCAAGGCGATCTTCCCACAAAATCAAACAACGGGAAATTCCAGCTAAGAGTATAAATAGTACTTACCGATCTCAAATTGCGTCTGGACAAGACGTATGATATTACCAGTGGCGTACCGAGTATACGGTCATGCAGTGCATGACCTGGTCCTTTGGACCCGAGGTGTCCATGTAAAGCTGGCGCCCCTCCGATCAGTAACGGCGTCCCTCCGATCAGTGACGGCGCCCCTCCGGCCAGTGAGGACGCTCCCTTGGCTAGTGACGGCACCCCTCCGGCTAGCGACGGCGCCCCTCCGGCCAGTTACAGCGCCCCTTCGACCAGTGACGGCGCCTCACCGGACAGTGACGGCGTCTCACCGGACAGTGACGGCGCCTCACCGGGCAGTGACGGCGCCTCACCGGACAGTGACGGCGCCTCACCAGACAGTGACGGCGCCACTCCGGCCAGTGAGGACGCTCCCTTGGCTAGTGACGGCACCCCTCCGGCTAGCGACGGCGCCCCTCCGGCCAGTTACAGCGCCCCTTCGACCAGTGACGGCGCCTCACCGGACAGTGACGGCGTCTCACCGGACAGTGACGGCGTCTCACCGGACAGTGGCGGCGCCTCACCGGACAGTGACGGCGCCCCTCCGGCTAGTTACAGCGCCCATTCGACCAGTGACGGCGCCTCACCGGACAGTGGCGGCGTCTCACCGGACAGTGACGGCGCCTCACCGGACAGTGACGGCGCCTCACCAGTGACGGCGCCTCACCGGACAGTGGCGGCGTCTCACCGGACAGTGACGGCGCCTCACCGGACAGTGCCGGCGTCTCACCGGACAGTGACGGCGCCTCACCGGACAGTGACGGCGCCTCACCGGACAGTGAGGGCGCCTCACCGGACAGTAACGGCGTCTCACCGGACAGTGACGGCGCCTCACCGGACAGTGACGGCGTCTCACCGGACAGTGACGGCGCCTCACCGGACAGTGACGGCGCCTCACCGGACAGTGACGGCGTCTCACCGGAAAGTGACGGCGCCTCACCGGACAGTGACGGCGTCTCACCGGACAGTGGCGGCGTCTCACCGGACAGTGATGGCGTCTCACCGGACAGTGACGGCGCCTCACCGGACAGTGACGGCGCCTCACCGGACAGTGACGGCGCCTCACCGGACAGTGGTGGCGTCTCACCGGACAGTGACGGCGTCTCACCGGACAGTGACGGCGCATCACCGGACAGTGACGGCGCCTCAACGGACAGTGACGGCGCCTCACCGGACAGTGGCGGCGCCTCACCGGACAGTGACGGTGTCTCACCGGACAGTGACGGCGTCTCACCGGACAGTGACGGCGCCTCACCGGACAGTGACGGCGCCTCACCGGACAGTGACGGCGCCCCTCCGGACAGTGACGGCGCCTCACCGGACAGTGACGGCGCCTCACCGGACAGTGACGGCGCCTCACCGGACAGTGACGGCGCCTCACCGGACAGTGGCGGCGCCTCACCGGACAGTGACGGCGTCTCACCGGACAGTGACGGCGTCTCACCGGACAGTGACGGCGCCTCACCGGACAGTGGCGGCGCCTCACCGGACAGTGACGGCGCCTCACCGGACAGTGACGGCGCCTCACCGGACAGTGACGGCGCCTCACCGGACAGTGACGGCGTCTCTCCGGTCAGTGTCTTCATCCTGTTTGGCTCGAAGCAAAATTGTAAGAAATGCGCTTACTTTCACTTACGCATCGATGGGTCTGAACTCTGAAGTGCCTGCTTCTACCAGTACCAAAGTTATCGGTGTCGTCTTGAACCCACTGGCGGATCCAGGGGCGGGGGGTGGGGGGATTTAGGGCGGCCGCCCCTCCCCAAAATTTAAAGTGGCCTGTTTGCCCCCCCCAAAAAAGGCCAAGCATCACATGAAAAAACGATCGGTAATAATGTATAATGACTTTGCCTCTGTGCCATAAATACAATTTTCGATGGAAACAAATATATGAGGCCATTCTTATAAAAAATAGAGCCGTGGCCCGATTTTTTTGTTAAATAATGGCCTCAGGACTGGAAATTTGTTATGTTTGGGCAGTGTATAAAATACCTGCATATTATTTGGCTTTGCTGCATGGGTGGAGCTTTCCAGAACAAGTTGGTGGGGCAAAATGCCATATTGGCCGGATGTTTTCCATTAATGAGGTGAAAAATTGCCATATTAATGCCAGGAAACCTTCAAATCTGACAAAAGTTGGTGGGGCATAACACAAAGTTGGTGGGGCAGTGGCTACACCATGTGAATAGGGAACTCCACCCGTGCTTTGCTGTTGCATTTCCGAGGCGCTGTTTCGACGCTAAACATCTCCCGTGCCGGGTCCTGAGGCCATTCTTTAAAAAAGAATCGAGCCACGGCTCGATTATTATTTTTTATAAGAATGGTCTCAGTCATTGCTCGTCTTTAACCCTATGTGTAACAGGCTCCTGACTACCCCTATTTGTAACAGGGAGGGGGGGGGGGGCGGATTCCGCCCCCCCCAGAGATCTCGAGATCTACCCGTCTGATTTTAAAAAACGAAACGGTGTTTGGTTCCCCTCAGCACGATCTACATTTATAAATAATAAAAAACCTAAATTTTGGATAGTGGGGCAACAGGGGGGCACAAACTACAAATTTTAGTGGTATTTTTGATTCAACATAGCTTTCATGTTTATGGACCGACTTTAACACAACTAATAGGAATCGATAGAGATTGAATTGAAAATTGATATATGACGGTGACGTTTGAAAATTTAAAAATCATAGGCGTGTGCAGGTCACTCAATATGGGGGTAAAGTAAATGCGTAATAATTTTTTTTTTATATGTTTTTGATAAATGAAATGGTATGTGATTGTGACATTAGACAAAACAGTTATAAATTATATTTTTTGCCATAGGCGGTACCAGATTAGTGAAAAAGGGAGGTAAAATTGGAAAAAATATTAACCGCAGACAAGTTGCTACCCAGCACTACAAATATGTTACTGATCGTAGATAGTTCCTTTTTGCATGTTGTACTTCATCATAGGCGTATCCAGGATCCAAACTGGGGCGGCGCAAGACCTTTTGCTAAGTATATTATCAGCTATTATGATATTAACTAGTCAACAGTGATTATTTCACTTACAACTTCAATTAACATTGCTTACCCCCCTTTTTACCCACCTGGACACGCCTATTATCTTATAATCGTTCGTAGAGTAGCCTGTGGTGCGTGTTTCATCCGAAAACTGCAGTATGTTATGTCATTGTACGCCCATGCCTCTTAGTTTCCTTGCAATAATATGACCCCCTTTCTTCCATTCCTGAGCGCGCCTCTGCGAAAAATTACTTTATTCCCTTTTCTGACCTCATATGTGCACATATCATTATAATATAAACGTCTATTGCGACGTTATCGCTGGCATATCGTCATCACCATGCTAGTCACCCCCCTTTTCATGTGCCTGAACACGCCCCTGAAACTCTATATGTAATAAATTATGCAAATAATGGAAGCAGAAGCTATCTTTTACATCGAGATAGCTATAAATGCCCCTTACATTGCTCTATTGGCTTCCTGCCAAGCATTGAATACTTCATGGAAACCCCCCTTTTCAAGCCCCTGAAACCGCCTCTGCCATGCAATTTGTATGATATTTCATTAACATCAACTAATTTGCACTTGTTTAAATCACCGTAAACCGATGTAACTCCTTCATACTTAAGGCAGTTCGGAAGAAACCGTGAAGATCGCATTTCCGTATTATCGCCAAATGTCGCCTCCGAACCCACCCAAAACTGTGCCCTGGAACCGCCTCTGTTCAGGTTAAGAACTCATTTTTTTACTGCAAATGTGGAGTTCAATTCTATGAAAAGTCCCAAAATTTCATGGGCCTGCTCCCAGCCGTTCTGGAGATATCTGCGAAAAACATGATGGGGGGGGGGGGGGGCGGATTAATCCGCCCCCCCCTGTTACAAATAGGGTTAACCTGCCATTGGCTAGGGGGGGGGGCGTTTTACACCCCCGAAGGTCTTTCGCAATAGCTAAAAAACTAATAAGGATATCGACGTGAAACTTCACGTACCTTCTCCTATATCAATTATACGTCTTGTGTGCGAAAATAAATAAATTTTGTCAAACATTTTTCGAAATATAGCGAATTTAGTGACGTCACTACACACGAGTTTGACACAAAAATCAGCTAAAATTTGCCTGGCTGTAGAAATGCGATATTTAAATCCAAATGCAATCCAAAAACACCGAAAGATAACAAATTGCAAGGTATACAAACTGGCTATCTCGGATTTTTGATTTTTTTGGTTTTTGAGATTGTTTTTTCCGATTTTTTTTAACAAATGCCCTCAAAATCTACATTTTCAAATATTTAAAAAAAAAACCGGAAGATATGTTGAAAAACCACATGTAACAAATATCCAAACCAAATTTAAAGGCAATATCTTTATTTTTGACTGACTTCTCGCTCCCTAAGTATGAGTAACTCATGACGTCATATTTTGAAATTGCGTTTTTTGGCTTTTAGTGACCAGATACAAACAAATAAATGCAAGCATTGTATGTCTGAGACAAAACTGGTCTAGACACATGCCTTGTCTATGAATATTTATCCATTTCAAATTTTGACCTTATTTTACCTGACCTTGACCTTATATGGTGTCAGATTGTGAAAATGACTGCTACTATCGAATTATACGTGTAAGAAAAACATACAACATGTGTCGCATGACTTTCGTAGACCTGTGACCTTTTGTGATCTGACCTTGACCTTGACCTTTGCTTACAATTTCACTTTTGCTTATGCGGGTTATGTATTATACCTTTGGGAGCACTTTGTGCGATAATAGTCGCAATCTAAGGCTTTGGATGGAAAGTATGGCCCAAAAACTCAAATATCTCAGTTTTATCTTTGACCTGACCGTGACCTGACATGTGACCTTATTTGGAAATTTTTGTGTATGCCTTGGATGGGCCTGGTTGAGAGCTTTCGAGTGCCGCCTTGTGCGTCTTGCTGCGGTTATTGGTTCGGAAGATAACCAGGGGGGGGGGGCGAAAAACACCCCCTGCCAATCGCGTTCGGCTGAGACCCAGCCAATGCCGGGTTAAGACGAGCAATGGCCTGTTACCGAATGCCTCTTACTCGCTAACGAAGGGTGTTACAATATACCCGAAAGCTCCGATTTTATTTGTTTTCTTGTGGAGTAAGTCCTCTTTGTATTGAATCAAATACGTTTCAGTTTCAAATACGTTTCATGGATTTCCAGCCATGAACCACATTATAAAAAGCCCAAATGGCGGGCCCTATGGGTTCGTTCCCGACACAAAAAAAAACGATAGTCAACAAGCATCGTAACATCGAGGATTTATCAGGACGCACGTATGTAATATGTGCCGCGAAGCGGCGCGTTTTTCGTCTCTTAATTTTGCACCATTTCGCATAAAATAGGTGAGTTTTCAGCAATTTGATGGGGGTACCAGGGCATTGATGCCCCGCCTCCCCATCCTCCTTTTTTCTAACCCCGCATATAATTGAATTTGTAGTTAAATTGCGCCGCTGAGCGGCGCAAAAAAAAGTATTCTCTGGACAACTGCATTCTTACTGTTGAAAGGCCCAGGGTCCCTTCAGATCGTCTAGGGCCCCCTCCGACCCTTTTAACGCCCTTCTGACCTGTTCAGGGACTAATCTGGGATCCGCGAAAATACATGATGTGGAGTGGGTGATATATATTAAATACAAAGAGGGCTTAAAAAGAGCTGGAGTTAGCAAACTGCCATATCAGCTTTGGAACCAGTGACACCAATTTGGAATCAGCTATACGTATACCAACTTTGATTTTTTGGGGGGTTCAAGACCTGGAACTCTTAAATTAATTGCGCCGCGGAGAGGTACGATTTGTTATAATTGTATGCCCTGGATATTCATTCTCATCAGAGCGTCGCATTGCGTATGGTGCGGACCTGTAAAATGTTATTATGCGTTTAAAAGTGCGGTAAAAAGTATTAAAGCAAACTATTTTGCCCAATGATATAGGAAAGTAGCAACATAACACAAATGCGCCGAGAAACGGCACGATTTTTTAACCCGCATATAATAATATAATTTGTTGTTAAATTGTGCCGCGGAGCGGCGTTAAATTTTTGAGTTGTATTCCCTGGACACCTGCATTCTTACTGTTGAAAGGCTCAGGGCCCTTCCGATCGTCTAGGGGCCCCTCCGATCTTTTCAACGCCCTTCCGACCTGTTCAGGGACTCATCTGGGATCCGCGAAAAGACATGATGTGGAGTGGGCGATATAGATTAAATACAAAGAGGACTTACTCCACAAGAAAAAAAAAATCGGAGCTTTCGGGTATATTGTAACACCCTTGATTAGCGATTAAGAGGCATTCGGTAACAGGCCATTGCTCGTCTTAACCCGGCATTGGCTGGGGTCTCAGCCGAACGCGATTGGCAGGGGGGGGGGGGGTGTTTTCCGCCCACTGGTTATCTTCCGAACCAATAACTGCAGCGAGACGCGCAAGACGGCACTCGAAAACTCTCAACGAGACACATCCAAGGCATACACAAAATTTCCCAAATAAGGTCACATGTCAGGTCACCGTCAGGTCAAATATAAAATTGAGATATTTGAGTTTTTGGGCCATACTTTCCATCCAAAGCCTTAGATTGCGACTATTATCGCACAAAGTGCTCTCAAAGGTATAATACATAACTCGCATAAGCGAAAGTGAAATTGAAAGCAAAGGTCAAGGTCAAGGTAAGGTCACAAAAGGTCCACAGGTCTACGAAAGCCATGCGACACATGTTGTATGTTTTTTTACACGTATAATTCGATAGTAGCAGTCATTTTCACAATCTGACACCATATAAGGTCAAATAAGGTCAAATAAGGCAAAAAAGGTCAAAATTTGAAATGGATAAATATTAATAGACAAGGCATGTGTCTAGACCAGTATTGTCTCAGAAATGCAATGCTGGCATTGTTTTGTTTGTATCTGGTCACTAAAAGCCAAAAAACGCAATTTCAAAATATGACGTCATGTGTTACTCATACTTAGGGAGCGATAAGTCAGTCAAAACTAAAGATATTGCCTTTAAATTTGGTTTGGATATTTTTTTAATGTAGTTTCTCAACATATCTTCCGTTTTTTTTTGCAAATATTTGAAAATGTAGATTTTGAGGGCATTTGTTTAAGAAATCGTTTATTTTTTATTTTTGGGGGTAAAAAAAAAATCAAAATCCGAAATAGCCAGTTTGTATCCC
>JAXIVJ010000283.1:0-267500 GCA_036785665.1 Chirona hameri | reverse complement strand
GTGAACAGTCCACACTAAACAGTGAACAGTGAACAGTGAACACTAAACAGTGAACAGTGAACAGTGAACACTAAATAGTGAACAGTGAACACTAAACTAAACAGTGAACAGTGAACACTAAATAGTGAACAGTGAACAGTGAACACTAAATAGTGAACAGTGAACAGTGAACACTAAATAGTGAACAGTGAACACTAAACTAAACAGTGAACAGTGAACACTAAATAGTGAACAGAGAACAGTGAACAGTGAACAGTCCACACTAAACAGTGAACAGTGAACAGTGAACACTAAATAGTGAACAGTGAACAGTGAACACTAAATAGTGAACAGTGAACAGTGAACAGTGAACACTAAATAGTGAACAGAGAACAGTGAACACTAAATAGTGAACAGTGAACAGTGAACACTAAATAGTGAACAGTGAACAGTGAACAGTGAACACTAAATAGTGAACAGAGAACAGTGAACACTAAATAGTTAATAGTGGACAATGAACCGAACTTGGCTCTCTTCCACCAATGTGGACACTGCGCTGGTAACATTATATTGTCAGCAGTCTGTCTCCGACTCTCCTTCATCGTAAGGCAAGCGAGCGAGTTTCTGGACCAGTTCCATTCCCTTCTGCAGAGAGTAATCGTCCACTATCTGTCTGATCTGTTAATTATAACGCATCGATAGCAAGGCCGGACGAGCTGTTACATTCCGAGAACGACCATTAGATCTAGGTAGCTGGACAGGCCCCGGGCGACTACAGGGCGCCTCTTTCCAGTGAGCGCCACAGCTGGGATTCGGGGAACGTTTGTTCGGCCGTGTACCTGCAGGGATTGCTAGGGAAGCCTCACTCACCCCGCTGCAGATCAGTCTCCTTATCTTGATGGGTGTGTGTGTCACGCCGGTTAACCTTGCAGAAATTTCGCTTCTTACTCTTTCGGAATTTTGTCTAATTTTAGGGTACTTATTTCAACATTTCTTTTATGGGTCAGGTGGTCGAGGTCACTTTGTGTAACAACTGGTAAACACATAAGAGAGGTCTATACAAATCATTGAAGCAAGGTTATGACTTCACCATAGCTTCTAGTTGAACGATAGTTGTTATTTTGATCTGCTGACGCTATTTTGAGTCCGTTCGGTGGACTCCATGTTGACGTCATGTCAAGGACAAGCCACATAAGGTCAATAAGTACAATAACAGAACATTACCCACACGTTGCTAAGCCGGTTTCTAGAAATGATGACATTGTATGGCCTTAGATAGCAATCATCTGAGATGCAGCTGAATCGTCGGTGTATGATAAGTTGATGCTATAGTGTTGATGCATGTTACATAACTAGATTACACAGAGTATATTGGTCACAGTGTTCAGAGTATATTGGTCACAGTGTTCAGAGTATATTGGTCACAGTGTTCAGAGTATATTGGTCACAGTGTTCAGAGTATATTGGTCACAGTGTTCAGAGTATATTGGTCACAGTGTTCAGAGTATATTGGTCACAGTGTTCAGAGTATATTGGTCACAGTGTTCAGAGTATATTGGTCACAGTGTTCAGAGTATATTGGTCACAGTGTTCAGAGTATATTGGTCACAGTGTTCAGAGTATATTGGTCACAGTGTTCAGAGTATATTGGTCACAGTGTTCAGAGTATATTGGTCACAGTGTTCAGAGTATATTGGTCACAGTGTTCAGAGTATATTGGTCACAGTGTTCAGAGTATATTGGTCACAGTGTTCAGAGTATATTGGTCACAGTGTTCAGAGTATATTGGTCACAGTGTTCAGAGTATATTGGTCACAGTGTTCAGAGTATATTGGTCACAGTGTTCAGAGTATATTGGTCACAGTGTTCAGAGTATATTGGTCACAGTGTTCAGAGTATATTGGTCACAGTGTTCAGAGTATATTGGTCACAGTGTTCAGAGTATATTGGTCACAGTGTTCAGAGTATATTGGTCACAGTGTTCAGAGTATATTGGTCACAGTGTTCAGAGTATATTGGTCACAGTGTTCAGAGTATATTGGTCACAGTGTTCAGAGTATATTGGTCACAGTGTTCAGAGTATATTGGTCACAGTGTTCAGAGTATATTGGTCACAGTGTTCAGAGTATATTGGTCACAGTGTTCAGAGTATATTGGTCACAGTGTTCAGAGTATATTGGTCACAGTGTTCAGAGTATATTGGTCACAGTGTTCAGAGTATATTGGTCACAGTGTTCAGAGTATATTGGTCACAGTGTTCAGAGTATATTGGTCACAGTGTTCAGAGTATATTGGTCACAGTGTTCAGAGTATATTGGTCACAGTGTTCAGAGTATATTGGTCACAGTGTTCAGAGTATATTGGTCACAGTGTTCAGAGTATATTGGTCACAGTGTTCAGAGTATATTGGTCACAGTGTTCAGAGTATATTGGTCACAGTGTTCAGAGTATATTGGTCACAGTGTTCAGAGTATATTGGTCACAGTGTTCAGAGTATATTGGTCACAGTGTTCAGAGTATATTGGTCACAGTGTTCAGAGTATATTGGTCACAGTGTTCAGAGTATATTGGTCACAGTGTTCAGAGTATATTGGTCACAGTGTTCAGAGTATATTGGTCACAGTGTTCAGAGTATATTGGTCACAGTGTTCAGAGTATATTGGTCACAGTGTTCAGAGTATATTGGTCACAGTGTTCAGAGTATATTGGTCACAGTGTTCAGAGTATATTGGTCACAGTGTTCAGAGTATATTGGTCACAGTGTTCAGAGTATATTGGTCACAGTGTTCAGAGTATATTGGTCACAGTGTTCAGAGTATATTGGTCACAGTGTTCAGAGTATATTGGTCACAGTGTTCAGAGTATATTGGTCACAGTGTTCAGAGTATATTGGTCACAGTGTTCAGAGTATATTGGTCACAGTGTTCAGAGTATATTGGTCACAGTGTTCAGAGTATATTGGTCACAGTGTACAGAGTATATTGGTCACAGTGTTGATTGCCAGTCACTCACAATTTGCCAGCTCACATCTGAAACTGCAAACTATTAACATTTATGTCGAATAATTAAGGACGTGCTTGTAATTTTTGGAGCGGTACATACTGATGTCATATTAGCCGTTTTCACGAAGGATTATTGCGCTGAAAAGTTTCTGAAAGATTCTGGAAGTTTTGAAAAACTACACAACTTTTACATGCGATTTTTGGCTAGAAAAGTCCGTCATAATTTTGTAATATGTTGGTAAGAGTAAAATATGTTGACAAAATTGCGGTTTGGTGGTAATAAGTAAGATAAGTATTGATAGAATCTTCCTGAAAGTTCCAGGAAGATTCAGGAAGTTTCAGGAAGATTCTATCAATACTTATCTTGCTTATTACCACCAAACCGCAATTTTGTCAGCATATTTTATTCTTACCAACATATTACAAAATTATGAAGGACATTTCTAGCCAAAAATCGCATGTAGAAGTTGTGCAGTTTTTCAAAACTTTCAGAATCTTTCAGAAACTTTTCAGCGCAATAATTCTTCGTGAAAACTATTAGTTCTTTATATTTCATTTTTGCCAGCCACAAACTTTATTGCTGGCATACACAAATCTGCCACGAATATTCACATTTAATGTGAATACTCATGGCAGTAGTCTCCGAAACACCTTTGGTAGCAGAAATTGCTGTCCTATGTTACCGGAAATCGCGTGTTTTCTGACACAGACTGACAAGATCTGCAAGAGAGGTCCATGCGCCCACTGCTCTGTATGAGACGCTACTACTCCCTAATCCAATACTGTGTGTCCCGCTTCCTGGTCACACAGCTCAAGAAATAACTCAAATGTTAACATTCTGAATTTCCGTGAAATCGCGTGCTGTCTGACAAAGACCGGTAGGCTCCGGATGGTCCATGAGACCACAGTGGATGCCATTGGCGCCACCCCTCACTAATCCACTGCCTGCAGCTCGCTTCCTGGTTGTGCTCGGCCCGGTCCGGCATCCTCCCGTTCGGTCAAGGTCACAGTGCGATCGTACGGAGCTCGCAAATTGCATCATCCGATGAGGCGTGTCAGATCACACCTGGCCGGGCCACCAAACCGCCGGCCCAAAGCGACTTCCCTTTGGTGACGTCAATGGTCTCCTTGCCGTCACCTTCGGTCCCGCCGGGGGGCGCACTCGGCGCCGGGCTGACCCGAATCACATCACCACTCCCCCTTCCCGCCCCCAAACCCGCCCCGTTTGCCGGCCGACGCGCACTGGATGCGTGCCTGCCCCCGGTCACACGCACGCCGGATCCGGCGCTGTATGTGATGGCCGCAGGCGGTACTCCGCCGCCGCTGCCGGGCTTACCTGCACCGCCTCACATTTTGGCGGCCGCCACCGGCGGCGGGGAGTAACGTCACCAGCCGTATGACGTCACCAGACAGCGGGGCCGGTTGAATATAAAGCCAGCTGGCAGCGAAGGTGGCAGACAACAGGTGAATCGGCGGCCGGCCGTCACACAGCTGAGAGAGAGAGAGCAGAGCAGAGCAGAGCAGAGCAGAGCAGAGCAATACTCTCACACAGCTACAGCTACAGCGACAGCCTCGTCATGATGGGGAGCACGCTACTCAGCCTGGCAGCACTGGTGGCGGTGACGGCGGCACGGCCAGGCCCCGACTTCTGGGATACCTACCGCTCCTATGCCGGTTAGTGATACTGCCCTATCACAGGCAGAAAGTAATTAACTATACTTATATATATATATATATATATATATATATATATATATATATATATATATATATACTCCATTCAAGTCTTTTAACCTAAGACCCTTTCGGGCGAAAAGATTTAATGATTGATTTGCCCACCCTTGCGAAACACATGCTCGCATTGAATTCGTACCATGCGCTTTTGAACCATCTATAGCAACCCTAAGACATTGCATGCATGTTAATAATCACATTGGCGATTCCGTAGTGATTGACCATTATGGATATTCAATGGGAAAGCGTCAAACATGTTGCACTGATAACCCGTGTCCTAATAGCTGCGAGTTTCATCTCCATTTTAACATATTCTGAAGGCACTTGTTTCTCAATATTCTCGTGTATACAATTTTAACTTCCCGGCTTCTGTGGTCCCTTCATAAATTCCGCGGACTTGAACATCTGTACCAAATCTTCACCGTACCGCATGTATTCCTGTTCGACATTTCTTGTTTTTGTTTATTGATCGTATGCAGCGTGCCGAGGACATTGTTATTCCTCAAAGACCAGCAGCCTTCCGCTGGGCTGGTATTTGCATCACTAAATACCAGCTACATAATCTGACTCTGAATCTGAGCCACGCTGTCATTGTCACGCTGCGCTGCACTGGTGACCACTTGGCTCCACTTGTCACCGGTGCATCACCCAGACCCAGACCGGCACCCAGACCCAGACCGGCACCCAGACCCAGACCGGCACCCAGACCGGCACCCAGGCCGCAAAGTCGCCCGGATTCATCCCGTTTGAAGTATGATGGACTGGACTCGATCCTGACAGGTGCACGCTCACTCTTGGTCCTGGCAGGTGGCATTGGCAGGACTCGGTCTGGCAGGTGCACATCCCGTCCACGCTGCGTGCTGCACCGCCAGCCTTCACACAGTAGTGTCTGTCCCGCCCGCCCCGCCCGCCCCGCCCGCCCCGTCCGCCCCGCTCGCCCGCCCGTCCCGCCCGTCCCGCCCGTCCCGCCCGTCCCGCCCCGGACGGCTCGGTGTCAGTGAGGTGACATGTGTCCGGAAGTGGCCGGTTCCGGTGTGGTTCCGGTGTGGTTCCGGTGTAGTTTCGGTGTGGTTCCGGTGTGTGGCGACCAGGGCCGGCCGTTCGCGGCTCCCGCTCCCCTCTCACGGTCAAGGTGAGGGTGGCCGGGCGCGGCGGCCGGCCGGGCCGAGCATCGCTGGCCACGCTCTGCTGTCAGCCGTGATGGCGACCGACTGGGCAGGGATGGTGCCGCCGCACCATGGGTACCACATTGGCACCAGATATACCACACGGGTACCACCAGCACCACATGGCACCAGATAAACCACATGGGCACCAGAGGCACCACATGGGCACCAGAGGCACCACACGGGCACTACAGGCACCACGCGGGCACTACAGGCACCATACAGCATCACCGGCACCATACGGGTATCACAGGCACCATACGGGTATCACAGGCACCATAGCGTACCATTGGCACCACTCGGGTATCAGAGACACCCTAAGGGTACCACCTGGTACCACACGGACCTGGTACCACACGGTACCACCTGGTGCCATACGGACACCAGAGACACACCAGAGGGACACCACACGGACACCAGAGACACACCAGAGGGACACCACACGGACACCAGAGACACACCAGAGGGACACCACACGGACACCAGAGACACACCAGAGGGACACCACACGGACACCAGAGACACACCAGAGGGACACCACACGGACACCAGAGACACACCAGAGGGACGCCACACGGACACCAGAGACACACCAGAGGGTATCACCAGTATCACTGGTGTCCGGCACAGCGACACCTGCCGTAATCGAATGCCTATCGATAACCAAAACTTACACCTGCCGTAATCGAATGCCTATCGATAACCAAAACTTACACCTGCCGTAATCGAATGCCTATCGATAACCAAAACTTACCGTAATTCTCTCGTCTCTGTTATTCCTTAGTTGGTCATTCATTTCTCATGGTTGTTGCAACTAGTATACTTGCCTCATATGTATGTACATACATACACAGGTGTATGTATACTGTGCAGTCTCTTGCAAGTATCTATGCACTGTACAGTCTCTCTTGTATCTATGCACTGTACAGTCTCTCTTGGATCTCCTGGCCGTGGATAGATACTTTCAAGAGAGACTGTACACACCGCATGCTTGCATTGCATGGTGTTCTGGCGCCACCAAATGCTGCAAGGTCGGCGGGGACTCGCGCGTTAGCCGTTAGCTGCAGGTGCAGCATCGCCGGCGAGCACACAGCAGTACAGCACACAGTCGGCATGCAGCCATCAGATAATGCCCACATGTCGGCAGCGAAGTCACCCGGAAGAGGCGAGGTCAGCGGGCAGGATTTTCATATAACGGAGGAATCCAGAGATTACAGCGCGCTCTGGTATTTTCATCTCTTCTGATTTTACAATGTAAAAACACGACAAACAATAATGCAACTATTACGTAATAGGCATGTGCAGAGACTTGTAAAGTACATGCTAAATGTATCTACAATGGGTCTTCTACTAGTCAAATATCAACGTCAATGTAAGGTCATTGTGTGTTACCAATCTAGGTCGCCAGCACCAGCATGGGGGCAGACATGAGTCACGACTGGCATTCACCTCACATATTTCACAAGGTGTGAATGCAAAGTTAATGCAGGTTATGGAAACTATCTTGTATTCATATCCAGTGGCAACTACAGTCCTCCAAGTTTATGCATTTCCGTCGCATGATATTGCACTCGAGAGACGTTTCTTCAGATATCTTTGAATAGACATTTCTTTTCGAAAAGAACATCATTCAAAGAAGATTGTCCGTACAAATTATGCAAGTAGACATCACATCTAAACTAATAATTTGTACGTGTTGCACATTAACCCTATTTGTAACAGGGGGGCGGATTCCGCCCCCCCCCCTCATGTTTTTCGCAGATATCTCCAGAACGGCTGGGAGCAGGCCCATGAAATTTTGGGACTTTTCATAGAATTGAACTCCGCATTTGGAGTCAAAATTTTGAGTTCTTAACTTGAACAGAGGCGGTTCCAGGGCACAGTTTTGGGTGGGTTCAGAGGCGACATTTGGCGAAAATACGGAAATGCGATCTTCACGGTTTCTTCCTAACTGCATCAAGTATGAAGGAGTTACATCGGCTTACCGTGATTGCAACAAGTGCAAATTAGATGATGTTAATGAAATATCATAAAAAATTGCAAGGCAGAGGCGGTTTCAGGGGCTTGAAAAGGGGGGGGGGGGGGGGTTCCAGGAAGTATTCAATGCTTGGCGGGAAGCCAATAGAGCAATGTAAGGGGCATTTATAGCTATCAAGATGTAAAAGATAGCTTCTTCTTCCATTATTTGCATAATTTATTACATATAGAGTTTCAGGGGCGTGTTCAGGAACATGAAAAGGGGGGTGACTGGCATGGTGATGACGATATGCCAGCGATAACGGCGCAATATACATTTAGCTTATAATAATATATGTACATATGAGACCAGAAAAGGGAATAAAGTCATTTTTTGCAGAGGCGCGCTCAGGAATGGAAAAAGGGGGTCATATTATTGCAAGGAAACTAAGAAGCATGGGCGTACAATGACATATCATACTGGAGTTTTCGGATGAAACACGCACCACAGGCTACTCTACGAACGATTATAAGATAATAGGCGAGTCCAGGTAGGGTAAAAAGGGGGGTAAGCAATGTTAATTGAAGTTGTAAGTGAAATAGTCACTGTTGACTAGTTAGTATCATAATAGCGGATAATATACTTATCAAAAGGTCTTGCGCCGTCCTAGTTTGGATCCTGGATACGCCTATGATGAAGTACAACATGCAAAAAGGAACTATCTATGATCAGTAACATATTTATAGTGCTTGGTAGCAACTTGTCTGCGGTAATATTTTTCCCAATTTTACCCCCCTTTTCACTAACCTGGTACCGCCTATGGCAAAAAAATATGATTTATAACTGTTTTCTAATGTCTCAATCACATACCATTTCATTTATCAAAAAAACAACATCAAAAAATGGTTTTATTACGCATTTACTTCACCCCCATATTGAGTGACCTGCACACGCCTATGATTTTTGAATTTTCAAACGTCACCGTTATATATCAATTTCCGATTCAATCTCTATCGATTCCTATTAGTTGTGTTAAAATCGGTCGATAAACATGAAAGCTATGTTGGATCAAAAATACCACTAAAATTTGTAGTTTTTGCCCCCCTGTTGCCCCCTATCCCAAATTTATATTTTTTTATTATTTATAAATATAGATCCAGTTGAGGGGAACCAAACACCGTTTCATTTTTGAAAATCGGACGGGTAGATCTCTAGATCTCCGGGGGGGGGCGGAATCCGCCCCCCCCCCCCCTGTTACAAATAGGGGTAGCCAGGAGCCTGTTACAAATAGGGTTAAATATGCAACGTAATTGTTGCTTCAACCGTGGAAGTTGGGAGACGAAGAACGGTATATTTATTTTCATCATTTAACGGTTTCCTATGCCAAGTCGAAGTACTTCAACGTGAGAATACCTCCAGCTGAGCCCGGCGCTCATGATCATCTCATCCGGCGAGGATCCGGCCGTGTCGTGTTTGGAGTCTCCCTGCCTGGAAAGTGGTAACAGCGAGGTATACCGGCCCCAGTAACCCAGTCCCGCCGACTCTCAGGGCAGTCATCCGGTCCACACCGTGCCGCTGCTGTTCCGGTGCAACAGGGCGGCGACACCCAATCGCTTGTCGCGGGAGAGGCGGTTACAGTGGTATCGTCCAGCGCGGGGGAGGAAACAACCACCGTCAGGGTGGACTCGTCCGGTGCGGGTGAGAACAGTACGGACGTCTGCATGGAGCCGGTCCGGATTGGAGTCTGTCGCGCCGCCATCGAGCGCTGGGCCTTCGATAAGAAGACGAGACAGTGCCGGTCCTTCCCCTGGGGCGGATGCGGAGGCACGGGCAACAAGTGAGCCAACTTCCTTTGATAACCACCGTACAGTCTGATAACCACCGTAATGGTGCTGGAGTGAGACTCACGGCACCAAACACCAAAGCCCGTGTCCCGTGCACCACTGTAACCATTTCTGGATTAAATGTTTGCACCATTTCGACGAATGAGTTAAACGTTAGTTTGCAAGTTCTCTGGGCCAGGGTCAACCACAGAAATTCTATATGAATTTTGTTCTCCATCTCGCTGACCCACTCCCTGAGGCTGCTAACTGTTACAGCTCAACAACAACGTCACGAAACGGGCTTCAACGCGACTATTATCTCTGTCTAGGCCAGCGTTTGATTGACTTTCTCGTGCCGCCTGCGCGCCGGTCTGCTGCGCAGGAGACACCCTGGTTCAGCAGGGCTGACCTTGTGCAGGTTAGTTCGGACCCGGTTACCGGCAGCCGGACGTCGCTGCCACCGGGTCTGACGCCACTGGTGTTTGTGTGCCAGTTTCCCGACTGAGGCCGACTGCCAGGCCCGGTGTGGCCCTCTGATGCCGACGGGGGGTGACTGTGGAGACCCGGCCGACTGCGCTGACGACGACTGTGACCTCCAGCGGGACGCGACTGTGACCTCCGTTACCGGCTGTCTCCAGTGCCGCTGTCCAGGTATACTCCGACACGGCACGCTGCACGCCGCTGCAGGCTCGTTCGGCGTCCGTTCGGCGTCCGTTCGGCGTCCGTTCGGCGTCCGTTCGGCGTCCGTTTGGCTCCATTCAGTGCAGATGGTGGAGGACATTCTTCAGTCGGCATGTTCTGGAGCACAGTGCAGCCAAGCGCATTAGCAGCACAACCACTGGTGATGGTGTCACATTTGGGGTTTCACCACTGGTGCTGGAGTGAGACTGGTGCTGGGGTGAGACTGGTGCTGGAGTGAGACTGGTGCTGGAGTGAGACTGGTGCTGGAGTGAGACTGGTGCTGGAGTGAGACTGGTGCTGGAGTGAGACTGGTGCTGGAGTGAGACTGGTGCTGGAGTGGGACTGGTGCTGGAGTGAGACTGGTGCTGGAGTGAAACTGGTGCTGGAGTGAGACTGGTGCTGGAGTGAGACTGGTGCTGGAGTGAGACTCTTTGTAGTAGCACAAGTGATAGATTGGTGCAGCGCTTAGCAGAAGCACTAGTGACGGAGGTATGAGGTCAGGCTAGTGGCACGGTCTTCCCAGGAGGTATGATGTCAGGCCTTTAGCAGCAGTATTGGCACGGTGTTCCCAGTGCTGTCGTCACCAAGGGTTTGCCGTGGATAATTCAGGTCAATTGAATTCGGTTTGCACGCTGGGTAGCCGGTGACTGAGGTCGGCATGAAGCCGCTGGAATTGATTTGGGGGAACTTTTGTCGGTGAATAATCATTAATCATGCTAGCTGGAAAGTACGTTTGCCGGTTGCGTAAGCTTCCAGTAGTTGTAATGCACATTGATTGCAGGCTTAGCAGCTCCGACTTTGCACCTCGCATTGTTTCCACATGATTGCAGGCACAAGTCTGTAAGCAGTGTTCGTCCCGGGCCCACCAACTCCCAGCCCGACCCGGCCCAGGCCCATGAACACCAAGCCCAGGCCCGGACCAGACCCGGTCAAATTCATAATATTGATGCACAGGCGTGGTCCTGCCCGTTCAGATTAACTATATCATTATTGTCACAAAATTTGCAATCATTATCCTATAATATTTACTTGTATACTATAAATGTGAAACAATGAACCAACCATGCTAACCAAAAAAAGAAGCCACAGCCACAGCAAGAGCGTGTTGCTGTAGAAGTGAACTGCTGGTTAAAATATTTGTTTAAGTTCTGACTTGAGCTTGCGCGCATTACTTCAAAATTATCAGCCCAGGCCCGTCCAGAGCCCGGTGATTTCCTTAAAGTTGAGGCCCGGCACAGGCCCGGCCCATGGCCCATAGGGTCAGCCCGGCTCGTGGCGAACTCTGCCTGTAAGTACCGATTGTGTCCATTGCCGTTGTTGTATTTGCTTAGCATGTTAAATATCGGTCATGTCCTTGCGCCAGTAATCCCATGCATTTGAAGCATAACATAGATGGCGCATCTCCAGATGGTCAACGCCAACAAGGAATTAGCCACAGACAGGGCTCCGGAGTCGACATAATTTTAGCAACTCCGACTCCGACTCCGACTCCGGCCTGAAAAAATCGACTCCGACTCTGACTTCGACTCCAGCTCCTACTCCGGCCTATATCCATTTTCCAACCGCATGCTAAGCAATATCTGCAATGTCATCTATTTTTTCCGTTTGTTTTTACTCTTAAAGGGATCATACGGGGTTTTCCTAGAATAATTGAGTTACATAGTAAAACGTACTTATAAAGGTGGTAGAAGTCCCATGGTAGCCACATTTTTCTGGAAATGACCTCCTCTGCACGTAAGGACATTCCAATGTGCGCGGTGATGCCACCGCGTACTTTCTGCAGGACCGGCTTAGGCAGAGCCAGTCATCTCTTTTATGCTAATACAAACACCTCACTTATGGCATATTTCCGGGAAAATAAGCAATATTTGAAAGAAAATAAACTTGTGTTGTTCCAATGACAGCAGCAGTTACCTAGTTTTTTCCATAAAATTGGATATTTTTCATGAATTTTCATGTAAAAAATAATACGCCACCACCAAATTCTCAACGCTAAAGGCCAGAGATAAGAAACCACAAAAAACACAAAACATGAACGAACAGTGTGTAGTAATAAAAAGTCCTGCAAGTTTTAAATTGCATAATCATTTTGTGATCCAGTGTAGGACTTGCAGATAATTACAAACTCTAGAATTGATCTTAAGATAAAAGTGGTGGACAGTAGTGCCGATCAAGTACTCGTCTGATACAAGTCTCGAAAAACGCCTAAGTTTTAGCGCTGATAATTGCGGAAATAATTGACTAAATGAGCATTGAGGTCCCTGCTATATGTCTTAAACGTGTTTAAAGCTTATACAACGGAAAAAGAGTACATTTCCTTTCAGGACGGAAACCCCTATAATCCCTTTAACAGCTTATGAAGAGCAATGATAAGCCACCCAAGTACGGGCGCGGCGTGCCGGCCGCGCGTCCAGCCCAGTCGCGCAAGCCAGCAGGCGGCGGAATAAAATGAAGATAAGAACGTGAGACCGGCACCACTGTGTATGTCACGTCGAGACGCGTCCGACATCGCGCAGCACGACATACCTGGTTCACCACATGACCTTAAATTACCTTGACCCATGAGGTCAAATTTTGAATTTGACTTCGGTAACCTGGTCACCATGATATGATTCGAATCTCCTTGACGAAACGAGCACGATGATATTAAAATGAGCGCCGTGTGACCGTAAGAGTCGGTGCGTCCAAAGCCCCAATCATCTTCAGATGACGTAAACATAATTGCTCTATCTTCATCAGGCGCAAATCTACCGCTAGTTGAGTAAACTTTCCACTCGATTCATTTTCAACTCATTTCCTTTCGAAAGGGATCTAAAGTTAATGTCCCAAGCCGACGGCTATTCTACCGACCAAAGTAATCGCCAATTGCCAAAAAGTCGACTCCAACTCCGGGCCGGAGTCGGAGTCGGTAAGGTTTTAGCGACTCCGACTCCGACTCCGACTCCGGCTAAAACTGCCGACTCCGACCGACTCCGACTCCGACTTCGACTCCAACTCCGCAGCCCTGGCCACAGGTACAGTATCAGCCTCACATTCCATCTCAATGCAGCCGAGTTGCATCCCTGGTTAGTGGGCCTGAGTGACGAATAATCCACTGGAAAACATCTCACCACAGCGCGTCTCCCTCCTGTCCGTCATACCCGCGGCAATAGCCCCCCCCCCCTGTCCGTCATACCCGCGGCAATAGCCCCTCCCAGTCCGCCAGACCCCGCGGCAATAGCCCCCCCCCCTGTCCGCCAGACCCCGCGACAATACACCCCCCCCCCCTGTCCGCCAGACCCCGCAGCAATAGCCCCCCCCCTGTCCGCCAGACTCCGCGGCAATAGCCCCTCCCCCTGTCCGCCAGACCCCGCGGCAATTTCCCCCTTGTCCGCCAGACCCCGCGGCAATAGCCCCCCCCCCCTGTCCGCCAGACCCCGCGGCAATAGCCCCCCCCCCTGTCCGCCAGACTCCGCGGCAATACCCCTCCCCCTGTCCGCCAGACCCCGCAGCAATAGCCCCCCCCCCCTGTCCGCCAGACCCCGCGACAATAGCCCCCCCCCCTGTCCGCCAGACCCCGCAGCAATAGCCCCCCCCTGTCCACCAGACCCCGCAGCAATAGCCCCCCCCCTGTCCGCCAGACCCCGCGGCAATACCCCCCTCCCCTGCCCGTCAGACCCCGCAGCAATAGCCCCACTTCCATCACCCCTATAATAGACTGCGGAGACGCGTAGTGCACAGCGTGCGTTTGCGGATGGCTGGATTTGAGCGACCCCGTCCCAGCTGACTTGTCAGCCTCCGCTTGTAACGCTGTAGTGCCCTCCCGAGGGGTCCAGCAGTCAGCGGACCGGGCAGTGTTCTCCCGAGGAGTCCAGCAGTCAGCGGACCGGGCAGTGTTCTCCCGAGGGGTCCAGCAGTCAGCGGACCGGGCATTTATCAGTGCCCTCCCGAGGGGTCCAGCAGTCAGCGGACCGGGCAGTGTTCTCCCGAGGGGTCCAGCAGTCAGCGGACCGGGCAGTGTTCTCCCGAGGAGTCCAGCAGTCAGCGGACCGGTCATTTATCAGTGCCCTCCCGAGGGGTCCAGCAGTCAGCGGACCGGGCAGTGTTCTCCCGAGGGGTCCAGCAGTCAGCGGACCGGTCATGTGTCAGTGCCCTCCCGAGGGGTCCAGCAGTCAGCGGACCGGGCAGTGTTCTCCCGAGGGGTCCAGCAGTCAGCGGACCGGTCAGTGTTCTCCCGAGGGGTCCAGCAGTCAGCGGACCGGGCAGTGTTCTCCAGAGGGGTCCAGCAGTCAGCGGACCGGTCAGTGTTCTCCCGAGGGGTCCAGCAGTCAGCGGACCGGTCATTTATCAGTGCCCTCCCGAGGGGTCCAGCAGTCAGCGGACCGGGCAGTGTTCTCCCGAGGGGTCCAGCAGTCAGCGGACCGGTCAGTGTTCTCCCGAGGGGTCCAGCAGTCAGCGGACCGGGCATTTATCAGTGCCCTCCCGAGGGGTCCAGCAGTCAGCGGACCGGGCAGTGCTCTCCCGAGGAGTCCAACAGTCAGCGGACCGGGCAGTGTTCTCCCGAGGAGTCCAGCAGTCAGCGGACCGGGCAGTGTTCTCCCGAGGAGTCCAGCAGTCAGCGGACCGGGCAGTGTTCTCCCGAGGGGTCCAGCAGTCAGCGGACCGGGCAGTGTTCTCCCGAGGAGTCCAGCAGTCAGCGGACCGGTCAGTGTTCTCCCGAGGAGTCCAGCAGTCAGCGGACCGGGCAGTGTTCTCCCGAGGGGTCCAGCAGTCAGCGGACCGGGCATTTATCAGCTGAGCTATATCTGGCATGTTGGCAATACACATTGCACTATTAATGGCTGGCAACTTTACATACATATGCCGGGGCTGATGCGATGTAGCTCGGTCGCCTGAAAAGCAGTTGTGATATTGACGCGAAAGTGTTGGCACTGCGACTTCATATGCAAAATTATGCTTAACTCACAGGCAGGGTTATCAAAAGACTCAAGGGACATGCAACAGAGAAGTTTTGCCTTTGAACCGTGCATTCGAGGAACAGGAAATGCCGGTTAGGTTAACATATTGCGTTACACTTTCTTATTATAAACAGAGTAAAGAAAATGAATACATTAGCCCCGTTTACATAGCAATTTCAAAATAGTAGACACTAATTGTGGAACATCTTCCATTAAGCTCGTTTGAGTAGATATCACCACTACACCAGACTGAGATTTGATCCAATTTGCTCAAACATGGTGTAAGAGTGATCTGGGTTCCTTTTAATTCGACAACGTGCTTTATAAGTACTGTTAACAGCACAAACATCCAGAGCGGAGTATTTTTCTTCCGACATTTTGACCTTCATTTGGTAGCGTAGCAGCTTTTGCGAAGACTGCTACGCTTCCATATGCGCAACCGATTTACTTTTTTCCGACGGCAGTTGCCGCTTTTTTCGCGAATAAGAACTAGAGCTGCAAGATCTCTGGAAAGTATCATACCGGTACCATACAACAACACAACCAATAACACAATGTTCCACCAATATACCGGCGCTGTCATTAGTATTTTGTCGCACATATGTTCGCATGCCGCATAGTGCATGCCGCAGGCATCTAAAAAGTGCTTGCGGTGCCTAAAAATGACTCGCTGTGTCGTGCACCTCGAAACTCGTAAGTTGGAAACTCGAAACTCGTACTCGTAAGTCATGCAGCTCGAAATGTGGGAGGAGCTTATTTTAGCCAAGTTAGCGGGCACTTATTTTCGCGACCAGCACCTGACGTGAATTCTGTATAATACCACGGAAACAACACCAACAAAGGCAATAACTAGGCTGCAACAACCATACGACCAATGTGATACATAACAGCAGACGGTAAATTGACGCACTGACGCCGTAATCGTGATCATGTGATGGTGAAAGAAACCTTCATGCTCCACTATTAGTGAACAATGTTCCACTGTTTTGAAACTGCTATGTACACGGGGCATTGTTGTTGTGTTCGTGGTCACACTAACACACACGAGTGATAACGAAGTGCGCATCATGTCCTCACATATACCGCCAGCGAACACTTTCAGACTCTCAGACTTTCAGCCTGTCGTGCTGTTCAGACTCTCAGCCTGCCGTGGCGTTTGGAGGTGCGATACCAGTTTCAGCTGGAATGTCTGGATATGCGGAGTTTCTTGTGCAGCGCACTGCCTTGTAATGAGTGCTCCGTGAGAGTGCTGCAGGCTCGGCTGCAGGAGCTGCACAGCTCACTGCACGGCTGACGCCACCTGCGATCAGCTGATTCACGTACTGCAGTTCCCGAAGACCGCCCAACGGCCCAGACGTAGCGCTACGCTGTACTGCAGCTCAATGAGAGAGAGAGAGGAGAAGAGAGGAAAGTGTGCCGGTTACTGATCCGACATTCATTCTGAGCGACTTAAGACAGAGATTGGGGAAAACTGAGACGTTAATCAGGCGTGGAGGAAAGAACGTCGCATTTTCAGTATACAGTTTTCACAACCCCTCCAATTTCTGTCAACAAATGACTGTTGAAATCTAGTCAGGTCCATTTGCTTGTATGCACTGCAGTGTGCACCTAATATCAGTGTGCACCTAATATCAACCGTGCATACTGGACATTGTTGATTAGAAGCTTAGAGCTGCACGAATTTCTTACCGGAGTCCGTTTTTCTTATCTTATCGTTTTTGTTATCAGTTTTTACGTATTTCTTACCAGAGTTTTCGGAGCTGAGGTAAGGTAAGGAGAGGTGCAGCGAACACTGATCCTGAACGGAAACCGGGCCACACTAACCGCTGATAGACAGACGGCCACCGCTGATCCCAACATCAGTGAGTCACACGGTTAACACGCGCCCTGGAGGGCAAATGATAATTACACGCCCTGGAGGGCCTCTGATAATTACACGCCCTGGAGGGCCTCTGATAATTACACGTCCTGGAGGGCCTCTGATAATTACACGCCCTGGAGGGGGAGGGGGGGGGGGATCTCGCCCCCCTATGATCTCGAAAACCACCCAACGTAGCGACAAGCGGAAAACGACGTTAGATATCTCGAGACAAGCTCTTTCGAAAGTATTTCATTCATTGTTTTTCTCAGGTCAATATTGAGGTCACCATAGGTCATCAAGGGTCAGATTTTCAAGTTTTCGAGACTTCGCTTCGAACACCCCAAAATATCTCGGGAACTATGATAGTTAGCAGCAAACGGAAAAAAAGAAATTGAAGCCCTTGAAAAATGCAATCGCCAAAAGTGTCCTCAGATTTGAGCTTAGGTCAAATTTTTAGGCTCCAGAGGTCATCAAATGTCAAAAAGGTGATGTTTGGCAAAACTGTTTTTCGCAAATAACGTTTTACCTAATAAAGATAAAGCAATAGTGTTTACGCCATTGTGTTTGTCTCGTCAAGGCCCTTCGTATCATATTCATGGTGACCGAGTTAGGTCAACTGATAAATTTGACCTCAGGTCAAGGTCAAGTGGTGACCCAAGTAGGTTAAGATGCATATTGGGAGACGTATCGCGACGAGACAAACGCATTGGTATCGTTTTCACTTCTCTATCTTCATTATGTCGATAGTTATTGATAAAGCAGTGTTGGCGGTCACGAAATTGACCTGACCTTAGGTCACCGATATTATAAATCCGAGATAAACAAATTTTTGGTATCTATGACCTTATGAAGTCCTGCAAGATTGAAACTGATCGGCGTAAAACTGTGGTTGTGGTACTACCGCAAACGTTTTGGAGTTGAGGTTATCACGTGACCTGATCTGGTGACCTGACCTGAGATGACCCGAGGCCAAGAATTTTAAGTAATGTGGGAAGTTCATTTCTGAACAGGTGTGAAAAAACGGCGGCGCTGCGCGCTGCCGTTTTTGCGCTATACTTGAAAAACTGGAGGGGTGGGCGGATTTCGCCCCCCTCCAGGGCGCGTGTTAAAGCGGCCACAAATATGTCTAACACGTGTGAAATTTTAGAGAAAAGCCACGTGCCAGACTGGGTTTCAACATTGTACGCCTGCTGATAAAGGCTGTTGACAATACTAATAACTGGCTATTGAGAATACTATAAACTGCTGATAAAGGCTATTGACAATTGTGCTGACGCATAACTTTCGCATTGACCAAACACAAGAAATTCACGCCAAGAATATGCAAATTGTCAGTTTCCTTAGCTTTATGCCAAAATCAAAGTCGTTCTGCCACTTCTCGACAGCTTTGCCCGAGAGGTAACCCAATAATGTAAGAATTCCTAATCGAGTTCACCGTGCCCTATTTTCCCTCGGGCACATGATGGGTCGATACGATACTCTCAGAGTTCAGGAGTTCAGACCGCGCTGCAGCATAGCCTCCGTCGTCACCGCTGGCGTTCCTTGGGGACGTTTGTCCCGACGGCGGCGGCCGTCACCTCACTGGCCCCCTGTCCTCCCACAGCGTTATCCCCCCCCCCCTCCATCACGGCGGCGGCCGTCACCTCTCTGGCCCCTGTCCTCCCACAGCGTTATCCCCCCCCCCTCCATCACGGCGGCGGCCGTCACCTCTCTGGCCCCTGTCCTCCCACAGTGCTATCACTCCCCCCCCTCCACCACGGCGGCGGCCGTCACCTCTCTGGCCCCTGTCCTCCCACAGCGTTATCACCCCCCCCCCCCTCCCCCACCACGGCGGCGGCCGTCACCTCTCTGGCCCCTGTCCTCCCACAGCGTTATCACCCCCCCCCCCTCCCCCACCACGGCGGCGACCGTCACCTCTCTGGCCCCTGTCCTCCCACAGCGTTATCACCCCCCTCCATCACGGCGGCGGCCGTCACCTCTCTGGCCCCTGTCCTCCCACAGTGCTATCACTCCCCCCCCTCCACCACGGCGGCGGCCGTCACCTCTCTGGCCCCTGTCCTCCCACAGCGTTATCACCCCCCCCCCCCTCCCCCACCACGGCGGCGGCCGTCACCTCTCTGGCCCCTGTCCTCCCACAGTGCTATCACTCCTCCCCCTCCATCACGGCGGCGGCCGTCACCTCTCTGGCCCCTGTCCTCCCACAGAGCTATCACTCCTCCCTCCCTCCATCACGGCGGCGGCCGTCACCTCTCTGGCCCCTGTCCTCCCACAGTGCTATCACTCCCCCCCCTCCATCACGGCGGCGGCCGTCACCTCTCTGGCCCCTGTCCTCCCACAGCGTTATCACCCCCCCCCCCATCTCGGCGGCGGCCGTCACCTCTCTGGCCCCTGTCCTCCCACAGTGCTATCACTCCCCCCCTCCATCACGGCGGCGGCCGTCACCTCTCTGGCCCCTGTCCTCCCACAGTGCTATCACTCCCCCCCCCCTCCATCACGGCGGCGGCCGTCACCTCTCTGGCCCCTGTCCTCCCACAGCGTTATCACCCCCCCCCCCTCCACCACCACGGCGGCGGCCGTCACCTCTCTGGCCCCTGTCCTCCCACAGTGCTATCACTCCCCCCCTCCATCACGGCGGTGGCCGTCATCTCTCTGGCCCCTGTCCTCCCACAGTGCTATCACCCCCCCCCCCCCCCTCCATATCGGCGGCGGCCGTCACCTCTCTGGCCCCTGTCCTCCCACAGTGCTATCACTCCTCCCCCCCCCCCTCCATCACGGCGGTGGCCGTCACCTCTCTGGCCCCTGTCCTCCCACAGCGTTATCACCCCCCCCCCCATCTCGGCGGCGGCCGTCACCTCTCTGGCCCCTGTCCTCCCACAGTGCTATCACTCCCCCCCCCCTCCACCACGGCGGCGGCCGTCATCTCTCTGGCCCCTGTCCTCCCACAGTGCTATCACTCCCCCCCCCCCTCCATCACGGCGGTGGCCGTCACCTCTCTGGCCCCTGTCCTCCCACAGCGTTATCACCCCCCCCCCCATCTCGGCGGCGGCCGTCACCTCTCTGGCCCCTGTCCTCCCACAGTGCTATCACTCCCCCCCCTCCATCACGGCGGTGGCCGTCACCTCTCTGGCCCCTGTCCTCCCACAGTGCTATCACTCCCCCCCCCTCCATCACGGCGGCGGCCGTCACCTCTCTGGCCCCTGTCCTCCCACAGTGCTATCACCCCCCCCCCCCTCCATATCGGCGGCGGCCGTCACCTCTCTGGCCCCTGTCCTCCCACAGTGCTATCACTCCTCCCCCCTCTCCCCCACCACGGCGGCGGCCGTCACCTCTCTGGCCCCTGTCCTCCCACAGTGCTATCACCCCCCCCTCCATCACGGCGGCGGCCGTCATCTCTCTGGCCCCTGTCCTCCCACAGTGCTATCACTCCCCCCTCCATCACGGCGGCGGCCGTCACCTCTCTGGGCCCCTGTCCTCCCACAGCGTTATCACACACCCCCACCCCTCCCCCACCACGGCGGCGGCCGTCACCTCTCTGGCCCCTGTCCTCCCACAGTGCTATCACTCCCCCCCTCCATCACGGCGGTGGCCGTCACCTCTCTGGCCCCTGTCCTCCCACAGCGTTATCACCCCCCCCCCCCCCTCCACCACGGCGGCGGCAGTCACCTCTCTGGCCCCTGTCCTCCCACAGCGTTATCACCCCCCCCCCCTCCATCACGGCGGCGGCCGTCACCTCTCTGGCCCCTGTCCTCCCACAGCGTTATCACCCCCCCCCCTCCATATCGGCGGCGGCCGTCACCTCTCTGGCCCCTGTCCTCCCACAGCGTTATCACCCCCTCCCCCCCATCTCGGCGGCGGCCGTCATCTCTCTGGCCCCTGTCCTCCCACAGTGCTATCACTCCTCCCCCTCCATCACGGCGGTGGCCGTCACCTCTCTGGCCCCTGTCCTCCCACAGTGCTATCACTCCTCCCCCTCCATCACGGCGGCGGCCGTCACCTCTCTGGCCCCTGTCCTCCCACAGAGCTATCACTCCTCCCCCCTCCATCACGGCGGCGGCCGTCACCTCTCTGGCCCCTGTCCTCCCACAGTGCTATCACTCCCCCCCCCCCTCCATCACGGCGGCGGCCGTCACCTCTCTGGCCCCTATCCTCCCACAGTGCTATCACTCCCCCCTCCATCACGGCGGCGGCCGTCACCTCTCTGGCCCCTGTCCTCCCACAGCGTTATCACTCCCCCCCCTCCATCACGGCGGCGGCCGTCACCTCTCTGGCCCCTGTCCTCCCACAGTGCTATCACTCCCCCCCCTCCATCACGGCGGCGGCCGTCACCTCTCTGGGCCCTGTCCTCCCACAGTGCTATCACTCCTCCCCCCCCCCCTCCATATCGGCGGCGGCCGTCACCTCTCTGGCCCCTGTCCTCCCATAGGTGCTCCTCTGACCGGTTCCTGCCCTCTGTTTCAGGTTTTAACCAGGACCTGCCGGTGGGCAACGCGCCGTCGTTCGGTGCGGTCGGCACTGGCGGCTCCATCGGTGGCAGTAGCGTCTGTCAGCTCCCCGTCAAACAGGGCCCCTGCAGGGCGTCCATCCAGCGGTACGCCTTCTCAGGCGGAGGCTGCCGCCAGTTCATCTACGGAGGCTGTCAGGGGAACTCCAACAACTTCGAGACGCTGGCAGAGTGCCAGCGGGCCTGTGCCACCGGGGGTCGGTACGGACGCGGCCAATTCTGATCCGCGCCGCTTCCAGCTGACGCCACTCGCGTGACATTCGTTGCCGACGGCGGATGTGGTGCGTGTCGAGATGACTGACAAACTGACGACGCCAGACTAAGACACAAGACAGCGACGCTAATAGTCAATACTGACTGATTCGTCGTTAAAGAAGACAGAAAACAAACCAACATTCGAGCTGACGGGGGCGGGGGAGCGGAGGAGACGTCATCACCAAGCTAAGGCAGCTCGGTGACGCAGTCCACACACCGCTGCTGGCTGAGCTGACGGCGGGGAGCTGACTGCTGAGCTGACGGCGGGGAGCTGACTGCTGAGCTGACGGCTGAGCTGACGGCGGGGAGCTGACTGCTGAGCTGACGGCTGAGCTGACGGCGGGGAGCTGACTGCTGAGCTGACGGCTGAGCTGACGGCGGGGAGCTGACTGCTGAGCTGACGGCTGAGCTGACTGCTGAGGTGACGCTGAGCTGACGGCTGATGAGGGGACGGCTGAACCGGGGTGGCGTGGCATTGGGTCGGGACACAGCCCCCAGGGCACAAATGTTACCGAATGGGGGTGTATGAATGTAAGCATGCGTGTTTTCACCATCGTGATGGATGCTGGGATACTTCTGGTGAAGCTGGATATGTGATTGATGCTGGGATACTTCTGGTGAAGCTGGATATGTGATTGATGCTGGGATACTTCTGGTGAAGCTGGATATGTGATTGATGCTGGGATACTTCTGGTGAAGCTGGATATGTGATTGATGCTGGGATACTTCTGGTGAAGCTGGATATGTGATTGATGCTGGGATACTTCTGGTGAAGCTGGATATGTGATTGATGCTGGGATACTTCTGGTGAAGCTGGATATGTGATTGATGCTGGGATACTTCTGGTGAAGCTGGATATGTGATTGATGCTGGGATACTTCTGGTGAAGCTGGATATGTGATTGATGCTGGGATACTTCTGGTGAAGCTGGATATGTGATTGATGCTGGGATACTTCTGGTGAAGCTGGATATGTGATTGATGCTGGGATACTTCTGGTGAAGCTGGATATGTGATTGATGCTGGGATACATCTGGTGAAGCTGGATATGTGATTGATGCTGGGATACTTCTGGTGAAGCTGGATATGTGATTGATGCTGGGATACTTCTGGTGAAGCTGGATATGTGATTGATGCTGGGATACTTCTGGTGAAGCTGGATATGTGATTGATGCTGGGATACTTCTGGTGAAGCTGGATATGTGATTGATGCTGGGATACTTCTGGTGTTTGACACGCCTAATGTGTTCTGTTAGAGTTAGTATTTACATTTGGTAGTGGTTAGTGCAATGTGTGTTTTTATTTATCATCACATTTTTAGAAGCATGGTCTCACGCGTCACATACTATAAATGAGATACATCCTGTGGTTGTATTTAGGACATGTTCGCAGCTTTTTTCTTCTCTCAAGTGACAGCATGTAAGCAATTTCGTATTCATACGGAGTACGTGACTATGCAATAGGTATACCAATGTATCAACAAATACACAGATCCATGACAACTACATTTTGAAAATATAATATCCCACGGCACTACACGCCAAAAGCTTCAAAATATATCTGATGATGCAATACCTTAAATTAAAAAGCTTCAAACGATCCATGGTCTGGAAGATCAAACGTGGCTGAGATGTTACAGAAGATCTGTGTCTCAGCGGGGTTCAGGTTTAGTCATGACTTAGCCCATACATGGGCATTCTCTGCTGGTGAATTGGAAAATAAACTATGTACGATAAAGCATAGCTGTGATCCAGGATCCCTTGGAACCGGGTTCCAACTTCCAAATTGTACTTGTATCCAAGATACCAAAGATCCCACGCAAAAAGTTCTAACTAGGATTCACAATATTATTGCCATGCCATTCAAAGCCAACGAGTACTAAATAACACCTTCTAGCCATTCAACGCCAACAAGTACTAAACAGCACCTTCTAGCCATTCAACGCCAACGAGTACTAAGCAGCACCTTCTAGCCATTCAACGCCAACGAGTACTAAGCAGCACCTTCTAGCCATTCAACACCAACGAGTACTAAGCAGCACCTTCTAGCCATTCAACGCCAACATTCAACGCTAACAAAAAAATGTACTGAACGATTGACGTCGATATAAATAATTGTGTTAAAGTTATTCAGAAAATCCGGGGGGAGGGGAGGAAATTCTGCCACTTCCAGCGGGGCGCGGGTTAATTAAATATTATCCTGAATCTTCTTCAATTCGGATTCAGGAAACAACACAGTACGTACATGCCGATTGTGCACATGTACGATGAATTTACAAAATCTCTACAAAATAACGAAATAACATGCTCATTATACCTTGATTTACAGAAAGCTTTGGATTGCTTAGCAATTCTCTTGAAAAAATACACCGCATTGTGATACGAGGGGTTTCTACAACACGATAGTCACACATTAACAAGAGGCATACAATGGCAATAACAGATGAGGTTGCATCTAAGAAACAAATTATTAAAATTGGCGTCCCACAGGGTTCAATTTTAGGTTCAAATTAACGGCCCTGGAAGGAACGTTATAACACGTTGTTTTATGGCCTTGGTCAGGGGATGGGATCGCATCACCAAACACCATGCGTCTGCCCTGGCGCCATATTCTTTTGGAGCTACCGAAAACCGTATAGATCCAGCAACTGAATACAACACACCGGCCTCGATCTGCTGATCTCGCCACGTGAAGCGTAACTTTGGCAGCCAAAATAAACACGGCCTACGGTAGGCAATAACTATTGAATACAGCTGCGATTCCTTCACGCTATTCAGCTGTCAATACCTTCAGTGATTATAATTCAACAACTCCGACTTTGTCACTGTAATGCTGTCCGTCACCAAATTACATTAGCCGGGTCCGGGGCAAAACCGGGGGCCAGCCCGCTCTCCGGGTCCGGGGCAGAACCGGGGGCCAGCCCGCTCTCCGTGTCCGGGGCAGACCTGGGGGCAGCCAGCTCTCCGGGTCCGGGGCAAACCCGGGGGCCAGCCCGCTCTCCGGGTCCGGGGCAGACCCGGGGCAGCCAGCTCTCCGTGTCCGGGGCAGACCCGGGGACAGCCAGCTCTCCGGTCCGGGACAGACCCGGAGGCCAGCCCGCCCTCCGGGTCCGGGGGCAGCCAGCTCTCCAGGTCCGGGGCAGACCCGGGGGCCAGCCCGATCTGCGTGTGGGCGAAATCCGACGCTTATTACGGTCAGATAGGCTGAAAATGATCCTTAATGGAAGACATTCAGCGTTCCATAAAACAATTTATTGGGCACAAGTTTGACTAAATTTTCCCAAAACAACCCCAGATATGAATAGGGAAGACCTTTGGCATCACAGGTATGTGTCATCTGCTGAACGAACTATTTTATAAATGCTTGAAATTGCGACAAGAATACCACCTATTTTCCCATAGCCCACCACGCTAAAGCCGGCTCGCTGTAGAAATGGTGACGCCACGGCTCAAGTGTTGCCAGTCAAATTGACAGGGTCTGTATGAGACGAAGGCACAGACGTTAGGCAATGCACCGAATATTGTGTCGTCATCCTAGCTCAATTAGAAACGCTAAAGCGATTGATTCGTCAACGCCAAGCTCTACTATCGGGTATATGGCGGACCGGTGCTTAAAACGGGACTTTGAGGCGATAACTTCATCCGCTGCTCGGAGATTAAGATTACCGACCAAAATCCATCAAACTTGGTCCCCATGGATAATATTCATCAGAGAACGGGAATCGCAGGGGGCGAAGGTGTTCGGACAACTTTGTTGAACAGTGGGACGCTCTAGTAAGCATTCACTATGTTTGTCTTGCAACATTTTGTTATATGATTGATACTCCTTGGTTTTCCTTACCTGTGCCTTGCCTGTAAACATTTGAGTTTTAATCGCAAAAAAACTCGAGTCATGCTTCTGCTGTGTATCCGGTAAGACCGGTTGCACTTATTGAACTGTATTTTCCCTCATACTTCTTTAACTACTGTAAGCAACAGGGATATTAAAGTAGCGACGCCGTTGGATAAATACCAGGTGATTTCCCCTGGACCTGGCCTTTTGCAACACCAACCAGGTTACGGTGAAGGCCAGAGGAGTAGGACTGAGTCGCCTGTGGTCCGCCCGGGGCGGTGTCAGACGGCCGGTCAGGTGACCACTGCAGACCACCGCTGTCAGGTGACCACTGCAGACAGACCACCACTGCCGCCGGCACATGGCCGCTGCACGTGACCACACCGTGACACGGCATGCCTCCAGCCGAGCAGCGCCCTCTGTTACTACACAGCTGCCCCAGCCGTCCAGCCGAGCGGCGCCCAGCCGGCGGACATCTCTAGACATCTCCGGACATCTCCGGCTGCCGTCCAGCCGAGCGGCGCCCGGCCGGCAGACATCTCCAGACATCTCCGGACATCTCCGGCTGCCGTCCAGCCGAGCGGCGCCCGGCCGGCGGACATCTCCAGACATCTCCGGACATCTCCGGCTGCCGTCCAGCCGAGCGGCGCCCGGCCGGCGGACATCTCCAGACATCTCCGGACATCTCCGGCTGCCGTCCAGCCGAGCGGCGCCCGGCCGGCGGACATCTCCAGACATCTCCTGACATCTCCGGCTGCCGTCCAGCCGAGCGGCGCCCGGCCGGCGGACATCTCCAGACATCTCCGGACATCTCCGGCTGCCGTCCAGCCGAGCGGCGCCTGGCCGGCGGACATCTCCAGACATCTCCGGACATCTCCGGCTGCCGTCCAGCCGAGCGGCGCCCGGCCGGCGGACATCTCCAGACATCTCCGGACATCTCCGGCTGCCGTCCAGCCGAGCGGCGCCCGGCCGGCGGACATCTCCAGACATCTCCGGACATCTCCGGCTGCCGTCCAGCCGAGCGGCGCCCGGCCGGCGGACATCTCCAGACATCTCCGGACATCTCCGGCTGCCGTCCAGCCGAGCGGCGCCCGGCCGGCGGACATCTCCAGACATCTCTTGACATCTCCGGCTGCCGTCCAGCCGAGCGGCGCCCGGCCGGCGGACATCTCCAGACATCTCCGGACATCTCCGGCTGCCGTCCAGCCGAGCGGCGCCCGGCCGGCGGACATCTCCAGACATCTCCGGACATCTCCGGCTGCCGTCCAGCCGAGCGGCGCCCGGCCGGCGGACATCTCCAGACATCTCCGGACATCTCCGGCTGCCGTCCAGCCGAGCGGCGCCCGGCCGGCGGACATCTCCAGACATCTCCGGACATCTCCGGCTGCCGTCCAGCCGAGCGGCGCCCGGCCGGCGGACATCTCCAGACATCTCCGGACATCTCCGGCTGCCGTCCAGCCGAGCGGCGCCCGGCCGGCGGACATCTCCGGCTGCATGATGGAGCGCCGCGGAGGACGTCTCTCGATGGCGGGCCGCCCCAGCAACAGCAGGAGGCCACGCAGCCAGCAACGCCGGCCCTGATCCAATCGTCTGATGAATACCCTGTGGGGGCCGGGTGGCTCAGTTGGTAGAGCGTTGGACCCAGAATCCGAGGGTTCCGGGTTCGAGTCTGGCTACTGGCGCAAGTCATTCGGTCCCCGCTTGGGAGGGGGTGGTTCCCCTCCCCCACCCGCGGCGTCATATGGCTGTAGGCCGGACTACGGGCTGGGCGGGAACCCCTCTCCATCCCCCCAAAAAACAAGTCCCCTGACAGGGGAGTACGTCTCCACGCTACAGTGGAGTACGCCCGGCGCAATGGGACCGTGAGTGCGCACTTGCCTCAGCGCCACGATGTGGACGCGTGCAGTGGGATGACTGTCCGAAGTAATGCGGGGGAACGGATCGTAAGTTGGGAGTAGCTATTCCGCGCTGGGTTGCGGCTGCATTCCAGTACGGACAAACAACACATTTCTTAAGTTCTATCAGCACATCTAGATTTTATCCAGCCAGACTTTGTCTGTGCAACAGAGTATTGCATTTGATTGACTCCAGGCTTACACTCTGCAGAACAAGTGGCAATTCTGCGCCCCTTGTCAGACAGACAAACACAAACACATAAATGGAGATTAAAAGCTGAGAGTTAGAGTCACTACCACAGCTCTCTTAAAATGTACCCGACACCGCTTCTCAACGGCATACATCACTGCACGTTTAACCCTCGCCCGGGTAGGGGGTGGATGCCACCCCCTCCTCGTTTTTTTTCCGCTGGAATAACTCACGTAATTTCCAACCGATTACAATGAAACTTTCAGTACCCTACTTTTTATATTTTTTCGACATTCTCTGCAAGTTTTGAATTTCTAACCCACATGATCCGTGGCCTAAGACCTTGTTCATGTCATGTCAGGCGCAACTGGCGTCCCGCAGTATCGATGCTTGTAACTTGTGCAGTTTCCGAGTGTTTGTTGTTCCGGAGCATATGAACAGGTGTTTCCAGGTGACATTTGTGGTTTCCACTGAGATTGTGACCTCGATTGCCCATTTCAGAAGTCAACTGAAGTCATTGACCTCCGATGACCTCCGATTACTTTTTTGGGGTTCTGGCGGCTTCTAGGACATTTTGTGACGCTGATTTCATATTTGGGATCCATTTTACATAATCATATGTTTTGTTCCACTGGGGTCATGCGTTTCCACAGGTCAACCGAGGTCACTGACCTCAAATGACCTGACATGACCTTTTTGAAATTGGGCAGTTCTTAGGACATTTTGTGACGCTGATTACGAATTTGGCACCCATTAAGCATTATGATATGCTCATTCACGATTCTAGCTAGATAAAATTCAATGTATATGCATTTACAATTTTGATGACCTTTTGGTCATTGACATGACCTCAGAAGTCACCTAATGACCCAACACCTTAAAATAGTATATCATAGGTTTCCTCTGGTCACAAGCAACACGCTCGTCTTTTAATCGAAGCTCTAGCTCAATTAGGGACGAAACGCTAGGGGGGTCGTACCAATCCCCCCTACCCGAACACGTAGTGATTTTGCCCTACCCGGGCGAGGGTTAAAACCGATCGGGTTCAGTTGTCTACAACGTCCACATTTATTTTGGTCAATAGTTCAGCTACATGTTCTCACCGATATGGCTCAGGTCACATCGATGGCAACCTTAGCCATCCAAACACAATTGGTTTGTTTATTTGTTTATTTGTAATATCGCCAACAGAGAAAACTCCACTTACAGGCGAAGTCATTGCTTAACACGCACATACCATTACAAGACAGAACAAGACATAAAAAGTAATATATACTGATAGCAGTGCTACACTGTTAAAAGTAAATAGGCTACTACCGTTATAAAACGTTTCGCACCCTACACTACCTGTTCATTGATATATCATAAGACTTAACATGACTTTTAAAAGCGTAAATATCATCGGCGAACAGGTCTGCGGTAACGTCAATGTCACTTAAGAATGCATTCATCTCTCGTGGGGCTCTACAGTATAACCCAGATCTTACGGTGCTTACTCGTTACACAATCGGCTCAGCCATTCTTGCGATATAGAATGGGGGTGCGCACGTGCGCACGTGCAGAGGCACCCCGCCAATAACATGTGGGAAAGTGGCGGCTGAGGGGTCCCTGCCATGGGCGTCGCCACTACTACGGACAGTACGGACAGTGTCCGTACAAGTTGGCGAACCTCAAAATACTTGTACGGACTGTCCGTACAAGTTTGAGGAACCAAAGGAAGTTGCAGAATTATATATATATCGATACCTGAGGCCAGTTTTACCCCCAAAAAACTGACGTCGGCGATTATTTTTCGGCCGAAAAACTGACGGCGAGTTTCACCAACGCACGACAAAAATAATCGCCGACCTAAAAATAAACTGACAGATTTACTGACGGCGAGTTTCACCAACAGCCAATGCGGCAAAAACGGTGACCACAATTGCGCCATTATTTGTAGCAAAACAACTGAAAAAAATAGACAGGACCCAGGCGTCAGTTTGTATTTACTATTGCCGTCGGCCGGGTTGTCAAGGTCGTTGTGATCAAGGTTACTTTACTAATAGTTGTGATTGTCGCGCTGCAGCACTTTCTCGGTTATTGTGTTTGTAGAGGCTTATAAGTGATCAGTGTTGGTGATTTTGTACTGAATCAAGTAAATCATTGGTTTCATTGTCATTGGAAATTAATTGAAGATCATTGGAAATTGGTTTTAACTCATCACTCACATCAAGTCATCAACATTGGACGAAGATAGGCAAGAGTTATAACTTTGGATTTCTTCCACAAAACAAATCAGTAAGTAGCTACAATTATCCTTTTCACTTTTCCTCATCATTGCCAGGCCTGGCCTTAGTGTTTGAGATCACCATGAATCCAATGATGACTTTTACTAAGAGTTAACTTATTGAATTTGCCGAAATCTGGAAATATTTTGCTTGGTATAATTTAGCTTGTTGACAAGAGGCCTCATCAACACATTTTAACTTGGATATTTTGTTTGGAGATAAACTCCTCAGGGCTCAGATCAACCACTAACAGAAACATCCCTTGTTTTGTCTTGTGCCTAACCAAGTTTTTGTGGAATTAAAACTTATCACAATACTTTCTTGCTAAAAATATGAATACCAGTAAAATTATCATTGACCCATTCCTCCCTTTCACAGAGTGGCTGTTCTCATCAGCATTATCAGCTCCCTTCGGAATTTGTAGCTGGAGCCTGGAGCAACTGAAGCCAAAGCTGCATACAATTGAATTAATGCTTGTCCATTTGTTGGGTCTTCAGCTCAGCTTGAAGATTGAAACATATTCAAGAATGTGACTGATGTGATCCTAATATTGGAACTGCAAGACGGCCAGTGTGCTTAAACCAGAGTAATTGCATACATAGTGATTAGGAACCTTTTTCAGTGAACATGATCAATAAATGATGCACCGTCCCTGCTATTCTGCCTTATTGTTATGGCAGCAGAAGTGGTGGTGGGAAAGTTTCAGAATATATTGTGCTAATATCCAATATACATGCCTACTGCCTAGTCTATGATATATTTCAGAACAAGGATGCCAGTAATTATTCAACATAATTTGTAAATAGTAATTTCCAGAAACAAATATAGATTATGTAATATGCATACCAACAAAAACAGCAATGCTTGGTAATGTTTGAAAAGTATCAAGTCAGATGGCCAACAATCTGTGACATTGTATTACTGAATACTGTTGCTAAATACGCTCTGTAACTATTTGCTGACATTTAAAGAGAATGTTTCACCTTTGTATTGGTTTTGGACTGAGATAGCCATTATCTTTGGCCGTTATTGAAATGTTGAAAATACTAAGGCCATTTTCCCCGAAACAGCGGTTTTTAAGCAATTCAATTTATAGTTGCAAAATGGGGTCTAGGCCAGTGCCGCCGCTGATTGGCTGACAGCGACTGTTTCTGCCAATCCCACTTTGTCAGCCAATCAGCGCAGTCTGGCTCAATAATGACGTCATCATCCCAAATTTACACTTAATTTGTATAAAGTTAAGTGACTTATCAAGACAAAAAATCTCATCATCGTTTTCAGCAGCACTTATTCATATTTTCGACTACAACCAGCATATATTTGACAACTTTCAGGAAGGCGAAACATTCCCTTTAACCTTGTTCATGACTGTGCATGTGACATTTGATGATCATGAAATACAATAGTGCTATTCATCCTCAAGAGAAATACAATATAGATAATTTGATTGTGTTTGTTTCCTGAGAGAAAATCTGGTTCTGTGAAGCATAGTAATTATAAACAACATCAACATCAATATTAACAATACAACATCTACCTGGCTACCTTGGCTGGCTACCTGGCTACCTTGGCTGGCCACCTGGCTACCTTGGCTGGCTACCTGGCTACCTTGGCTGGCTACCTGGCTACCTTGGCTGGCTACCTGGCTACCTTGGCTGGCTACCTGGCTACCTTGGCTGGCTACCTGGCTACCTTGGCTGGCTACCTGGCTACCTTGGCTGGCTACCTGGCTACCTTGGCTGGCTACCTGGCTACCTTGGCTGGCTACCTGGCTACCTTGGCTGGCTACCTGGCTACCTTGGCTGGCTACCTGGCTACTTTGGCTGGCTACCTGGCTACCTTGGCTGGCTACCTGGCTACCTTGGCTGGCTACCTGGCTACCTTGGCTGGCTACCTGGCTATCTTGGCTGGCTACCTGGCTACCTTGGCTGGCTACCTGGCTACCTTGGCTGGCTACCTGGCTACCTTGGCTGGCTACCTGGCCAAGGTAGCCAGGTAGCCATGACACTTCACTAGGTGGCTGGCTACCTGGCTACCTTGGCTGGCTACCTGGCTACCTTGGCTGGCTACCTGGCTACCTTGGCTGGTTACCTGGCTACCTTGGCTGGCTACCTGGCCAAGGTAGCCAGGTAGCCATGCCACTTCACTAGGTGGCTGGCTACCTGGCTACCTTGGCTGGCTACCTGGCCCGATTGCCGTGTCGGTCGGGGTTTGCCACGCCGTGCAGGTATTATTAATGCAGATCGTGAAGGTTACATGCGTGGCAGACTAGCGTGGCCACTGGTCTGCAGTATGCAGGTTCGGTTCGGTGCAGGTTCAGGTTCGGTTATGTATGCAGGTTCGGGTTAGCATCTGGAGGCCCTCCATCCGCTCGTCACAGGTGGCAATCTGTAAACTTGGTTACAATCCGCTCTAATGGAGCTTTATTATAGCCCTAACCACTATAAATATTCACTGAGAGGTAAAGCAGTTGTCTTAACTGAATGGTTGCCGGACAAAGTCAATGGTGACTTATTTCCATCTGGAGCACGTCAGAAGCGTTGTTGAGAGGCTGCAGGTGATCTTGGAAAAGCTCAAGTGCTTCTGTTGGGCTTCAGCTTTGTCTCAATATAGTTCTCAATAATTATATATATATATATATATATATATATATATATATATATATATATATATATATATATATATATATATATATATATTGGTCATGTAAAATGAACATAGACAAATCCAGCGTATGATTACAGGGATTTAGATGAGGGAAATATTAAAAGAAGAAAATGTTAGCTCGTGCGACAGTAATGAAGAAAATAGAAGTTGTTTAGTGATCGTGCAAGGAACATTGGTGTTGTAAAATAAAAACAAAACATAAATTACAAATTACCTTTCCTCGTATCTGCATCAAGAAATCTTCAAGGTATATACCAGACTTGTGCCTGGATCCCGAAGTTGGATCTGGGATCACAGAGGATCCCTCGGCATAAAATGCATGAAGATATTGGATCCCAGTGGATCCCTCTGCGTAAAATGCATGAAGATCTGGGATCCTCCTGGATCCCTCGGCGTAAATTGTAGATCCCACTGCGTACAATATATCAGGATCTGGGATCTTTGTGGATCCCTAGACTTATTGTGTACCTGGATATGGTGTCCCATGTGGATCCCGAGAAACAGTACACAGATATCTGGATCTCAGCTGGATCCCGGGATCCAGGCACATGTCTGGGCTTACCATATTGCAAAATATTGTTGCCAAATGCTCTGACGTCACCCCGGGAGTCGTTTCTCCCTCGTGGGTAAACCTTATTAGTAAAGGAATCTTGGTATGTAGTGACCAGACTTGTGCCTAGATCCCGAAGTTAGATCTGGGATCCCAGTGGATCCCTCGGCATAAAATGCATGGAGATCTGGGATTCTCCTGGATCCCTCGGCGCAAATTGTAGATCCCACGACATACAATATATCAGGATTTGGGATCTGTGTGGATCCCTCGGCTTATTGTGTACCTGGATCTGGTGTACCATGTGGATCGCGGAACAGAGGACATATATATCCGGATCTCAGCTGGATCTCGGGATCCAGGCACATATCTGGTATATACAGTTATATTAGGCTAATTTTCGGACACAGTCCATTACTTAACCAATCAAACTAAAATAACCTTCACTTCGGTTTGATTGGTTTGATGATGGACAGTATCCGAACATTCCTCTGATATAGTTATATGCTTTGTAGAGTTTGATCAGCAGTTGCGGCTTGTCATATGAGGCAACTGAGGCCGAGCCTCATCCATTATTTAGGAAGACTGTGCTTTGAAATATACATTGGTTGCCATAGAAAAAATGTGTGATTCCCATTCGGCACATTGCAGTCCATTTTATTATGGCATATCACCGAAATTCTCCGGCTCTTCCATCCACCCGCCAGCCACCGGTCCGTACCTACGTTTGGCATACTACAGCAAACCACTACGAGCCTACTGAGGCCCGGCCGGCCTGCCGCCTCACCGCCTCCGCCCGTTCAGCCCAGCTACTGAGTCACCAGCGGGCGAACGCCTCTCAGCCGACGGTGCCGTGCCCTGCCGACCAATGGTAGCCATCTGAGGCACGGGTGTTTTGGGTCTCAAAGCGATTATTCGGCTCTTAGGAGCCGTAGCGACGGCAATCAAAGTTCATGAACGAGGAAACAGGCTGATCTATCGATCTGGCCACATTTTGTTTGAAAACTATCATCTATTATCCATATTATGCTATTTTACTATCGTACCCAGTGGCGTCGCCACAGTTTCAAAACTTGTACGGACACACCATGACATCGAACCTTTCAAGCGTGGGGGAGGGGGTAGGACGTGATCTTTTAAAGGGAAGAGAATTGAGATAGCAGTTTTGAAGACCATGTCGAGAAATCACGTACTGCATACTCTGATTGTAAGGACTCCCCTGCTGAAAATATTAGATTTTTTGTCCTGACCTTCAGCGCTGTGTCAAAAACCGTAGTTCTGTGTCGAGAAGCTTCATATGTAAGCATGTGATCAAATCAGCGTTACTTGACCAGCGAGCGAACCCTTCGCCACTGACAATATTATCCTAGTTTTGTAAGCAATGATGGGCTAATCATTACATTTGTACTTACTAATTATATCCATAATTATTTTAACCAGGTTCCTAGCTTTTTACAGCTCACGTCTATTATTCTTTCGAAGCACACAATGTAGTGGACCAAGCACCATATCCTCCTGCGACCAAAGCGCTAACTGGAACTCTCACCCTGTTCCGAGGGATATGGGGGGTCGGGACGAATTTTTCAAAGGCCCGCCGAGGTATTTGAACCCCGGTCCCCGGCACAGAAAGCAAATGTCTTACCACTGTGCCAGATTTCTCCCCCGAAGCACACAATATCATAACAACATGCGCCATTTTGAATTTTGCGCCACTTTCGCAATCTATACTGAAAATGCGTGTCTATGTTATCAAAATGCTGTCGAAAAATTGTTTTTGGGGTATATCTGGATAATTTAGCCAAATATTTTCAGGGAAAAAATAGCCGAAAAGTGGGGTGGCCATGGCCTCCCGGTCCCCTTGTTCCTACGCTTGTAACATTTGCGCTCAGGTTAATATTGAGGTCACCAGAGGTCATCAAAGGTACAATTTTCGAAGTTTAGGACTTCGCTCCAGAAACACCCCAAATATCTCGGGCACTATGATAGCTTGAAGCAAACTGAGAAACGCAATCGAAAGCTCTTGAAAAATGTTATCGCTTAGACGTCCTCAAATTCTATATAAGGTCAATAGTTTAGGCTCCAGAGGTAACGAAAGGTCATGTTGGCATTTTCTTCCCAAAAGTTATTGGTGCATAACTGTGTACCTAATACAGATAGGGCAATAATTTTAACGCCATCGTGTTTGCCTCGTCAAGACGATGTGAACCATATTTATCGTGGCCGGATCGGGTCAAGTAAAAACTAACCCAGGTCAAGGTTATTTGGTGACCCAGGTTGGTCATGTTGCATATGGGGAGACACATCTCGACGAGATAAACACTATTGGATTCGATATATTTTAAACTTCTTAACGCTGTGATAATGTAAGGCATTGAAATAGTTCGTATTTTAAAGCTTTTTATTTGACCTTACAAAGTTAAGTTTTTTACAAGGGTTGTTTTTTATTTATTGTTTTGTATAAATTTTCGAGCACGGGTCATGCTCACATACACAAACCTAAACACACCGATTAGCTTGCCAGCAGCAGCAACTGTCGAAGAAAACAACTTTAATGACAATTAGCGTGACGATCAGAGGCCTATTTCACCAAGAAGTTAGTAATTACACATGTTTGCGATTACAAACGCAAGAAAATATTGCAAACCTTGCAAAAAGACATTTCACAAACATTCACCACCTCTGAATTACCGATTGTAAAGAAAATTGTAAACACAAATGTTAGTACAGCAGAAACCTTGAAATCAAGAACGTTTGTATTAAAATTGATGCCAATGACAAATAATTTGATTGTTAACAAATTAATTTAACAAATATTTACATTGTGGTTTATTTTTTATTCAAAATAAAATTGGTTATAGGGAGAATTATCTTTTAATTAACATTTCATCGGAATGCAAACTCTGATCGTAAAAATACATCTTGGTAAGAAATTAGAGTAAACAGAATTTGGCCATTCACCGGGTGGCGGAGCATAACAACAGAACGACTCTTAAAAGAAAGATCGTTGAATTTCTCGACCATTTTTCCACCTAACCTAGCCGATTTCCTACGTCGTAAAGGGTGAAGGTTCACTGCACATTGCACAAGACACCGTTGACCGCTGTAATTCTATCGCCATGCGGTTTCTCCGCGCAGAGAGAAAAAAACGCCCCTCACAGCGCAATCGGTAAGGTGCATGCACTGTGACTGGACTTCAAAGCTGGAGATCCCTGTTTGAATCTCGGGAAATAACTTTTTTGGGCAGCCTATGTATAACTAAACCATTACCCTAACAACCTCGGCAACGTAACAACCTCACCAAGAAAATAACCTGCACAGTCAAACAATGTCAACTATCAATGTAGTTTCTGAAATTCAGAACCCCTGACCCACTGGAATTACAAGTTTGTAATTGCAAACATTTCCTCACTTCCGGTCAATCTTTGAGAAATAGAACATGTGCAATTGCAAGCATTTTTACAAACAATATCTTTGTAAACTAGTCTGTAAATAGTAAATTGAGATTTACTGCCCTGGGGTTTTGTGAAATCCAAACTACAAACATGTGTACAAATTATTTGTAATAACAAAGAAATTCTTTGTAATTACAAACTTTTTGGCTTTGTGAAAATGGCCTCTGTTCGTATACACTTTCAACGAAATAATTCAAAACAAGCTTTTGTCTAAACTTGGAGGAAACTTCAAAGGCATGTGATTAAATAGTTATGAGATGATACGCCAGGAGGACAATACTTACCAGTAAGACGCTTTAACCCTATTTGTAACAGGGGGGGGGGGGATTCCGCCCCCCTCATGTTTTTCGCAGATATCTCCAGAACGGCTGGGAGTAGGCTCATGAAATTTTGGAACTTTTCATACAATTGAACTCCGCATTTGGAGTCAAAATTTTGAGTTCTTAACCTGAACAGAGGCGGTTCCAGGGCACAGTTTTGGGTGGGTTCGGAGGCGACATTTGGCGATAATACGGAAATGCGATCTTCACGGTTTCTTCCTAACTGCATCAAGTATGAAGGAGTTACATCGGCTTACGGTGATTGCAACAAGTACAAATTAGTTGATGTTAATAAAATATCATAAAAATTGCATGGCAGAGGCGGTTTCAGGGGCTTGAAAGGGGGGGGGGGGGGGTTTCTAGGAAGTATTCAATGCTTGGCGGGAAACCAATAGAGCAATGTAAGGGGCATTTATAGCTATCGAGATGTAAAAGATAGCTTCTGCTTCCATTATTTGCATAATTTATTACATATAGAGTTTCAGGAGCATGTTCAGGAACATGACAAGGGGGGTGACTGGCATGGTAATGACGATATGTCAGCGATAACGGCGCAATATACGTTTAGCTTATAATAATATATGCACATATGAGACCAGAAAAGGGAATTAAGTCATTTTTGGCAGAGGCGCGCTCAGGAATGGAAGAAAGGGGGTCATATTATTGCAAGGAAACTGAGAGGCATGGGCGTACAATGACATAACATACTGCAGTTTTTGGATGAAACACGCACCACAGGCTACTCTACGAACGATTATAAGATAATAGGCGAGTCCAGGTAGGGTAAAAAGGGGGTAAGCAATGTTAATTGAAGTTGTAAGTAAAATAGTCACTGTTGACTAGTTAGTATCATAATAGCGGATAATACACTTATCAAAAGGTCTTGCGCCGCCCCAGTTTGGATCCTGGATACGCCTATGATGAAGTACAACATGCAAAAAGGAACTATCTATGATCAGTAACATATTTATAGTGCTGGGTAGCAACTTGTCTGCGGTTAATACTTTTTCCCAATTTTACCCCCTTTTTCACTAACCTGGTACCGCCTATGGCAAAAAATATGATTTATAACTGTTTTTCTAATTTCTCAATCACATACCATTTCATTTATAAAAAAACAACATAAAAAATGGTTTTATTACGCATTTACTTCACCCCCATATTGAGTGACCTGCACACGCCTATGATTTTTGAATTTTCAAACGTCACCGTCATATATCAATTTCCAATTCAATCTCTATCGATTCCTATTAGTTGTGTTAAAATCGGTCGATAAACATGAAAGCTATGTTGGATCAAAAATGCCACTAAAATTTGTCGTTTTTGTCCCCCTTTGCCCCCCTATCCAAAATATATATATTTTTTATTATTTATAAATGTAGATCGTGTTGAGGGGAACCAGACACCGTTTCATTTGTGAAAATCGGACGGGTAGATCTCGAGATCTCCGGGGGGGGGGGGGGGCGGAATCCGCCCCCCCCTGTTACAAATAGGGGTAGCCAGGAGCCTGTTACAAATAGGGTTAATCGGCGAAGGACGAGCGAGCCCGTAGAAACCCGATAGTTTCTGAGTTATGGAACAGGGGTGTGCACGTGCGCAAGCGCAGGCACGTAGCCAAGGGGGGGGGGGGGCGTGGGCGGCCGCCAAACCCCCCCCCCCCCCTCCCCCTGGAGGCCGGGAGGACCCTTTTCGGCGCGCGCAGCGCGGTATCATAGGCTCTAAACCACTGGTCTTTAGAGAGTTTAGAGCACTTTAGGGCCACCAGGGCCCTCTCTGAAATACCAGAGGGCCCCTTGGACGTTCAAAAGAGCCCTGTGCATGTCAGAAGGGCCCCTGACCAGATCGAAAGAGCCCCTCAGCGGGTCAGAGGGCCCCCTGAACACGTTGAATGGGCCCTTAGCCAACAGATAGGGGTCCCTGAGCAGGTCGAGAGGCCCCTGAGCATGTCGGCAGGGCGACAGCTCAGCGCAGTCCCTTGCCAGGTCATAAGGGCCCCTGAGCAGGTTGGAGTGCCCTAGACAGACCAGAGGGCCCCTGGAAAGTTAAAAGGGTCCCTGTGCAGGTCAGAGGGGCCCTTGACCAGACCGAAAGGGCCCCTAGTCAGCACGGAGGGGCCATCAGAGCATGTCGCAAGACGACAAAGCAGCCAGCGCAGTCCCTTGCCAGGTTGGAAGGGCCCCTTATAAGGCTAGGGGGCTCCTGAGGAGACCAGAGGGCTCCTGGAAAGTTCAAAGGGCCCCTGTGCAGAACGGAGGGGCCCCTGACCAGACCAAAATGACCCCTGGGCGGGTAAGAAGGGCCTCTGAACATGCCGAATTGGCCCCTAGCCAGACTGTAGGGGCCCCTGGGCAGGTCGGAGGGGCCTCTGAGCATGTCGGCAGGGCGACAAAGCAGCCAGTGCAGTCCCTGGCCAGGTCGGAAGGACCTCTGAACAGGCCGAATGGGCCTCTTGAAACACAAGAGGGGCTTCTTGCAAGGTCAGAGGAGTCCCTGGTCAGACCGAAAGGGAAAAAAGCACGTAGAGATCCCAGATGAAGAGTACATGCAAAGAAGACTTGCTCCATAATAAAAATATTAAAATCGGAGCTTTGGGTATATTGTAACACCCTTCGTCAGGGTGCTACAATATACCCGAAAGCTTCGATTTTAATTTGTCTTCTAGAGTAAGCCCTCTTTGTATTTAATATATATCACACACTCCACATCATGTCTTTCCGCGGATCCCAGATGAGTCCCTGAACAGGTCAGAAGGGCGTTGCCAAGGTCAGAGGGGCCCCTAGACGATCTGAAGGGACCCTGGGCCTTTCAACAGTAAGAATGCAGTTGTCCAGGGAATACAACTCAAAATTTTCGCGCCGCTCCGCGGCGCATTGTAACTACAAATCCAATTATATGGGGGTTAGAAATAAAGCGGCCCGTTTCTCTGCGCATTTATGTGTTATGTTGCTACTTTCCTATATAATTGGCCAAAATAGTTCATTCAAGCACTTCTTTACCGCACTTTTAGACGCACAATATAACATTTTTAGAGGTCCGCACCATACGCAATGCGACGCATTGATGAGAAAGCATATCCAGGACATAAGGCTCAAAATTTTCGCACCGCTCCGCGGCGCGAAAATTTAAGAGTTCCAGGTCTTGAGCTTAAAAAATATTCCAAGTTGGTATAGCTAATTCCAAATTGGTGTCGCTGGTTCCTAAGTTGATATGGCAGTTTTCTAACCCCAGCTCCTAAAAGTTGGTATGACCCATGCCATACCTGTCATACTGGATTTCCATCCTTGTAACGCGCCTTTTCATCCGTTTTGTTTGGCCTTTTCAACGTTTGGGAATGGGGCCCTTTCAACGCTCGGGAAAGGGCCCTTTCGAGGCGCCGCCCCCCCCCCCCCTGGACGAAATCCTGGCTACGTGCCTGCGCGAGTGCAGTGTGACCCAGAGTTTGCCTTGCGCGACATTGCCAGTAGTGTAGTCTGAAACCACACACCAAATTTCAGCTTAATCGTTCCAGCCGTTTCTGAGTTACGGAACAGGGGTGTGCACGTGCGCATGTGCAGTGTGCCCCAGAGTTTGATTTGCGCGACATTGCCAGTAGTGTTAATTTCAGCTTGGACGAAATCCTGGCTACGTGCCTGCGCGAGTGCAGTGTGACCCAGAGTTTGCCTTGCGCGACATTGCCAGTAGTGTAGTCTGAAACCACACACCAAATTTCAGCTTAATCGTTCCAGCCATTTCTGAGTTACGGAACAGGGGTGTGCACGTGCGCATGTGCAGTGTGCCCCAGAGTTTGATTTGCGCGACATTGCCAGTAGTGTTAATTTCAGCTTAAAGGGAGATAATCACCTTTTCATTTTGTTAACAACAATTTATTTGGATAACGTTATGGTATTAAAATGATGTGATCTAAATTTAAGAATTAAATACAATTATTCCCTCATTCAAAGTTGGAAGCTTGGGAAAATTAATGATCGGCATTTTCCCTCCACTATTGGAAAGCGCAACAGAGGACTCGCGAGCGCTTCGCGCTCGCCAGTCCTCTGCAATTTTCCACGACAACCTTGCCGCCCCTCATGATCATGACGCCCCCGTCAGGTCCCGAAAAATACAGGCTCAACTTTTGTAAGGTCAAATAAAAAGCTTTGAGATAAAGACTTTGGTATCAGTCACGCGTCTCTAGCCCTCCCGATTGTCGTCTCTAGCCCTCCCGATTGTTCCTTGCATTTCCTAACATTTCAGGAGGCACATCCAAACGCCCCCCCCCCCTCCCCAGCACGGCGCGGGTTAGGCCTAAAATACACCGTGCTTGGATCCATGTCAAATAAAACGCGCGTGCATCAGCGTTGTCAGCGCCAGGAGGAAGCCAAACACAGTTCAGTAAAATAACCTATCATTTATGTTACTGGATTAGTGATAAACACGATAGTATTTTGTATTTTGATCAAAGTTCAAAGTTGGAAATTTGGAAGTTGATTCAAAGTTGGAAGTTTGGGAAAATTAATGATGGGCATTTTCCCTCCACTATTGGAAAGCGCAACAGAGGACCCCTCTGTTGTCATCTGTTTGCCATCTGTTTGAAGGCGCAGAATTAGAGATATGGATACCTGAAATGTTTATATTCTAATTATCTTCAGATGAACTATTTGTGACGAATCGTGACGAATACCTCTATTCATGGAACTTATTCCTCAACAGAAGAAAAAAACATCCTACTGTCCCCTCCCCAAATTGAACGCACAAATGGCAAGTTGGAATGCAAATTTAACGTTTTTCGTCTGGAGTTCGGAATAGGAGTATGCGCAAAAATGGCATGAGGCATTGACATTTTGTCCTTTTCATTGCTAAAACGTTTAGCCGTTTAGTGAGCGGTGCCAGTGGGCCCTATCGCGAGTCCTCTGTTGCGCTTTCCAATAGTGGAGGGAAAATACCGATAATTAATTTTCCCAAACTTCCAACTTTGAATGAGGGAATAATTGTATTTAATTCTTAAATTTAGATCACATCATTTTAATACCATAACGGTAATGCCATCTGTTTTGCTCCCTCGGGTATTTCTCAATATCTCGTAAACTACCGCCAATATCGTCCCCAAACTTCCAGTACCTGCTTTCAAATCAAGCACCGCTCACTAAACGGCTAAACGTTTTAGCAATGGCAAGGACAAAATGTAAATGCCTCTTGCCATTTTCGCACATACTCCTATTCCGAACTCCAGACGAAAAACGTTAAATTTGCATTCCAACTTGCCATTTGTGCGTTCAATTTGGGGAGGGGACAGTAAGATGTTTTTTTTCTGTTGAGAAATAAGTTCCATGAATAGAGGTAATTCGTGACGAATCGTCACAAATAGTCCATCTGAAGATAATTCGAATATAAACATTTCAGGTATCCATATCTTTAATTCTGCGCCTTCAAATGGTTCCGCAAACTTGTACGGACAGTCTGTACACGTTTTTGGAGGTTCGCCAACTTGTACGGACACTGTCCGTACTGTCCGTTGTGGTGGCGACGCCCATGATGGCCCCGCCCCTCGTTCCTACGGCTGCGACTTGTTTTAAGTGTGTTAACTAAACTGGCAGCTGCTGCTGCTCCTACCCGTTGCAACTTCTGGCCTCAGGTACTCTGAGGACCGCGAGCCGCCACTGGTTTGGTGCAGATGCGAGGGAAGGTTATTTGCCAATTCCTATTTGTATACAGTATAGAGGTTGCATGAAGCGTGCTGACAAACAATGTCCACCAGCACTGCTCTAAGCCGCGCTATGGAAGAGAATAACGGAAGCTTTCGAACACTACTGTGTTCTTCGTCATATGTTCTTGCTCTTGAACAACTTCTTGTTCTTCATCATATGTTCTTCAATTCGTCATCCAACTCAACGGGTAGATGTAGAGGAGGAACAACACCGGCAAACATGCTTCAAGTCATCTAACGGGTAGATGTAGGGGAGGAACAACACCGGCAAACATGCTTCAAGTCATCTAAGCACACTTCATGCTAATGTTCTTTAAGTCATGAGATTGAGGAGCTTTAAGTAGCACATAAGCACAAAAAATAAATTCAAAGTGAAATTGAAATAGGTATGTTTACAAGGAAGTTAAGGAGACCCGAACCTCAGTTAGTGCACTTTTTTTCGACAAACCAGTGTGTGCCAGGGGCGGGTCCAGGATTTTCATTCAGGATTTCAGGATTTCCATTGGGGATGGAGGGGGGGGGGGGGGGGGGGCAACAGGCCCGAGAGTGGCATTTTTCGGCACCTGACGGGGGCGTCATGGTCATGAGGGGCGGCAAGGTTGTCGTGGAAAATTGCAGTGTCGCACCAAAATAATTCATTATTGTAACACACCAAAAATATTTTGACAGTGCTATGATTTGGGGTCGCCCTCTATGGGTTTGGGGGCACCATCCTCAGATTCGGGGTGCAGTTCATCGCGTTTGAGGGCGCACTTCCGAGTTTCGAGGGCGCTCTTCCGAAGTTCCTAACTTCAGGATGCTTTTCGGGCATCGGGGCGCCCTCTCCGGAATTGGGGTAGGGTGGGGGGGGGGGGAGGCTCAATGAATTTGGGGAGCCCTCTATGGGTTTGAGGCAGGGTTGCCGAGTCTACTTACTTTTAGCAACTCCGACTCAGTCTCCGACTACGACTCCGACTCCGGCCTGAAAAAATCGACTCCGACTCCGACTCCAACTCCGACTCCGGCCTATATCCGTTCTCCAACCACATGTTGGAAAGCAATATATGCAATGCGATCTATTTTTTCGTTTGTCTTTATTCTTAACAGTATGGAGAACAATGCTACGCCACCCGAGCACGGGCGCGGCCTGCCAGCCGCGCATCTAGCCCAGTCGCCTGCAGGCGGCGGAACCCGCGAAACAGGCACCGAGCGGCGAGCGCAGCCAGCCGCCACCGGCCCAGCTCGCGGCAGCTGGGCTTCAGTTCCAGCTCGTCTTCGCTGGAGCCGCTGCTGCTCCCGGATCCTGCTCTGTCTTGCAGCTGACCAGTCAGGGCGCCGTTCTCCACCGCCTCGCCTCCAGTAATCAAGTCTACCAGTCAAGGGTGCGTGCGGATTTCCAAAAAAAAGCATTGGGGATGCTCAAGGGCGGATGTAAACAAAATCACGTGGCATCGTGACAAGCCCCTAAACGACTGAAATCGACCAACAATTGGCATCTTTTCTGATTTTAAGGAAATCTAAACAACTCTTAAAAAGTCAAGTTTGTTTTAAACAGTTAAAGGAAATAGTTCACCTTGGAAATTTTTCCCAAACATGATTTGATTATATTTTTAATACAATTTATTTTTATATTGTCAAAAATGGCCTCATATCGCGCTGATTCAGGACAGAAGGCCGTAAATTATTATTGTTTATCAAAACTACATGCATACTCTCAGAATCGGAGTCCTAACGTTAGGCGAATTAAAAAAATGGTTCAGCCAATCAGATACGAAAGTAGCCGCGTAAAGATAGATTCGCATTGGAGATGTGCCAACCGGCGGCCGGCGGTTCGCTTGCTAGCACCAGCTGCAAGCTGATTGGCTGATGGTATAGCCTCTGCCCGGGCCAGATCCAGCACCACATTCTTTCGCCAGCACCGCATTCCTTCGCCAAAAAAATCAAATATATTCGGCTGGAGAGTCTTTTCAGTCAAGAAAACTTGCAGATAGGGGTTTCCCAACACGGGCTACCAAACTGGTATCTCAGTTTAAAACTAATGCTGAAGGTGAACTATTTCCTTTAAATGCACAAGTGAGCCAGATCCTTTGTGGTCGTGCCACAGCCACTGGCCACATTATTTTGTTGAGCACTTCAAAACTCACAGGACGTAATCAAGCCATAGATATTAGATACCTACGACCCTGTTATCTCGGATTTTGTTATAACGGTGACTTAACCCTCGCCTGGGTAGGGGGGGGGGGGGTGGATGCCACCCCTCGGTTTTTCTGGAATAACTCGCGTAGTTTCCAACTGATTTCGATGCAACTTTCAGTACCCTACTTCTGAAAATTTCCCACCTACTCTGAAATTGTGAATTTCTAACCCACATGACCCGTCACCTGTTTCTCAATATCATGTCAGGCGCAACTGGCGTCCCGCAGTATCGATGTTTGTAACTTGTGCAGTTTTCGAGTGTTTGTTGTTCAGGAGCATATGCACAGGTGTTTCCAGGTGACAGTTGTGGTTTCCACTGATATTGTGACTTCGAATGACCTTTTCAGAGGTCAACTGAAGTCATTGACCTCCGATGACCTCAGATGACATTCTTTAGGCTTCTGCCGGTTTCTAGGGCATTGTGTGACACTAATTTCAAATTTGGGATCCATTTTACATAATTATATGTTCCACTGGGGTCATGCGCTTCCACAGGTCAACCGGGGTCACTGACCTCAGATGACCTGACATGACCTTTTTGGAATTTGGCAGTTTTTAGGACATTTTGTGACGCTGATTACGAATGTGGCACCCATTAAGCATTGTGATATGCTCATTCACGATTCTAGCTCGATAACATTCAATTTATACGCATTTACAATTTTGATGAATTTTGGGTTATTGTCATGACCTCAGAAGTCACCGAATGACCTAAGACCTAACAATTGGATATCAGCGGCTTCCTCTCGTCACAAGCAACACGCTCGTCTTTGCCGCGAAGCTCTAGCTCAATTGGGGAAGAAACGCTAAGGTGGGGGGGGGGGGGGGGGGGGTCGTACCCGCCTTTTTCCCACATGTCAGGGGTGGGGTGGCTCTGCACGTGCGCACGTGCGCAACCTTTATGTATATCAGAAACAACTTGCCCGATGGATTTAAAATTCGCCATACATTTCCTTCGCGCTCGCTCGTTCATCGCCAAATACGGCGTCTTACTGGTAAGTTAACGAGAAATATACACGTGTTTTCGTATCAGAGGGGACGCTTAGATCAGAATAATAATTTTTAAGAATATGCTATTATAACTCATTCTTGATGACCCAAGTACAAGTATTGCTTAGTGACCCCTACAAGATTGAGGGAGGTCATCTGAGGTGACCAGCACTTCTTTGCCAATAACTGTTGATAGCATACAATGCAGATACGAACATGAGACCGGCACCACAGTGTGTGTCTCGTCGAAACGCGTTCGACATTGCGCAGCACGACATTCCTGGTTCACCACATGACCTTAAATTACCTTGACCTGAGGTCAAATTTTGAATTTGACTTAGGTAACCTCGTCACCATGGTATGATTCGAATCTCCTTGACGAAACGAGCACGATGACGTTAAAATGGGCACCGTGTGACCATCAGAGCCGTTGCGCCCAAGCCCCCAATGATCATCAGATGACGTTAACATGATTGCCTTATATCTTCATCAGGCGGGAATCTACCGCTAGATGAGTAAACTATAGGTTTCATTTTCCAGTCATTTTATTTCGAAAGGGGTGTAAACATAATGTCCCTAGGCCGACGACTACTCTACCGATCAAAGTAATCGCCAATTGCCGAAAAATCGACTCCGACCCCGGACCTGAGTCGGAGTCGTTAAGATTTTAGCGACTCCGACTCCGACTCCTACTCCGGCCAACACTACCAACTCCGACCGACTTCGACTCCGACTCCGACTTCGACTCCGACTCCGACTCCGACTCCGACTCCGACTTCGACTTCGACTCCGATTCCGATTCCGACTCCGACTCCGACTCCGACTCCGACTCCAACTCCGACTCCGACTCCGACTCCGATTCCGACTCCGGCCAACACTACCAACTCCGACCGACTTCGACTCCGACTCCGACTTCGACTCCGACTCCGACTCCGACTCCTACTCCGGCCAACACTACCAACTCCGACCGACTTCGACTCCGACTCCGACTCCGACTCCGACTCCGACTCCGACTCCGACTCCGGCCAACACTACCAACTCCGACCGACTTCGACTCCGACTCCGACTCCGACTCCGACTCCGACTCCGACTCCGACTCCGACTCCGACTCCGACTCCGACTCCAACTCCGACCGACTCCGACTCCGACTCCGACTCCGACTCCGACTCCGACTCCGACTCCGGCCAACACTACCAACTCCGACCGACTTCGACTCCGACTCCGACTCCGACTCCGACTCCGACTCCGACTCCGACTCCGACTCCGACTCCGACTCCGACTCCGACTCCGACTCCGACTCCGGCCAACACTACCAACTCCGACCGACTTCGACTCCGACTCCGACTTCGACTCCGACTCCGACTTCGACTCCGACTCCGCAGTCAGTCCCGTTGCTTCCCCATGGATACAGTGATACCTGGTGTGTATCACTGTATCATCATCTCAAAATCGTAATTACTTTTAACTATGTATATATTTTCAGGTGGTTTTGGAGTCGTTTATCTACGAGTAGAGCTGATTTTTGTTCTGGTTAGCCATTAGACATAGACATAGACATATATACATATATTAAGGCCATCCACGATAAGCTCATGGCTATTACGGCCCCTCGTCAGAGGCTAAAACGGCGGACATGGGAAGTGAAAAACGTAAACGCGCACACACACGCACACAGAGACATACACAGACATACACACACACACACACACACACACACATACACACACACACACACACACACACACACACACACACACACACACACACACACACACACACACACACACACACACACACACACACACACACACACACACACACACACACACACACACACACACACACACACACACACAGACATACACACACACACACACACACACACACACACACACACACACACACACACACACACACACACACACACACACACACACCACAGTGGCCGACCGATCACGTAACTCCTCCGCCGCCGCGCAGATGGCGCTTTAGGCGTCCCGCAAACAGGTGCACCGGGAGTCGCGTCAGGTCAGGCGGGAACCCGTTGAAGTCGCGCGGAGCACGGCTGTAAAAACGCCGCTGTCCCATGGCTGACCTTGACCGCAGCACTATCAGGTCGTGGTCCTGTCGCGTGGACCGCTGACGAGTCTCGGACACACGCATGAGCCCGCCAGCCAAGATCTCGGGATCGCCTGAGCGCCACACTTTGTGCAATAGGCACCTGGAGTGATAGCGCACGAGCTGGTCTGCGCTGAGCCAGCCCAAGTTCCCAAGCAGATCTGACACGTGATCAAACTTTTTGCGGCGGAAAATCACTTTAGCAGCATAGTTAATATTTTTAAATACGATATAGGTTTTTCTGTGTGCAGTTGCCATACACAGAGATACAGTATCGGATCTGCGAGAGAACAAGGGCCTGAACCAGGGCGGCGATGACGGATGGTGGAAGGTGGTTCCTTAGATGTGATAGACCAGATAGAGTGCCGAAACATTTGCTTGTAACAGCAGAGACGTGACTGTCCCAGCTGAGGGTGCGATCGAAGGTCAGACCGAGTTTTTTTTTTGCATCAGAAACGGGGAGTAAATGGTGATCACGAAATTTGACAGTGAAGTTGGGGACGTTGCGAAGATTTTGGGCGCTTCCCAGCAGCATCAGTTGCGTTTTACCGGCATTTACTTTTAATCCGCTGGCTCGGAACCAACAATCGAGAGAGGCCAAGACCCGCTCCATCTTGACTAAGATGTTTTGGAATTGTGACTTCTTGCCAGATACTAAAATTTGGGCGTCATCGGCGTACTGTACCACCACTGCGTCCTCGACAAACAAACTCAGGTCGTTAGCGAAGACGCAGTAGAGCAGAGGGCCGAGAGCAGAGCCTCGAAAAACGCCGATGCCGTTGGGAAGCGGGGAAGATTTTTTGGTGCTACCCAGATTGTCAGTGAGGTGTGATTGTGAATCACACTCTGGGTGTGATTGTGAAGGTAGTCTGAAAACCAGGAAGTATCTACGCCGTGAAGTTGTAATTTGGTGAGGAGTTTTTGGTGGTCTATCACATCAAAGCATTTGCTCAAATCCAGCAGGCAGAGGAGAGAGGTCGCCGCGGTCATTGGCGGATAGGATTTGGTCAGTTATGGATATCAGCGCGGCTTCCGTCGAGTGACGAGGACGAAAACCGTGCTGAGTTGGGGACAGGAGGTGGTTTTGGGAAAGGTAATTGTAAAGCTGTTGGCGCTGTTGGCGCCCTACAATTTTGGCGAAAACAGGAACGATGGAGATTGGCCGGAAGTTGGATGGATCGGAAGGATCGCCGGATTTGTGGATAGGATAGACCAGGGAATATTTCCAGGATTCAGGGACCTGGGTGTTAGACAGGCTGGAGTTGAGAAAATGCAGGAACACACCGCCGATCGCCTCAAATGACAGGCAGATCATATGGATGGTGACGCCGTCCTCGCCGCAGGCAGAGGAACTATTCATGCCGAGCACGAGCGCCCGCAGCTCGGACAGCGTCAATGGCACCAGGCTGAACGCGCAGGCCCCAACACGAGGCAGTCGACAGGGTAGATCGGGCTCTCCCATGTCCCGCACCTCGGACGCCACGCGTGGCCCTACACTCACAAAAACTCGTTCAGCTGGTCCGGCGTCGCCTCGGGTTGCGCTCGGTCGGCCTTCCCACCGCCTACGACCGACCTTATCGCCCTCCACATCGAGGCGCGCCCGTCCTGCTGAATCCGTCGGCGCACGTCATCACAGGTGTCACGTCGGATAGCCGACCGCACAGCGCGATTTATTTTCTTATATATGGCGGATCTATAGCCATGGACCTCTAATGCCTCGCGGCGACGAGACATAAGTCCCTTGGTCTCGTCACTAACTTTTTTTTTGGGGGGGGGGGGGTGGGAGGGGAGTTGTTCTCGCCCACCCCGGTAGTCCAGCCTATAGCTATATGCCGCCGCGGGTGGGGAGGAGAACCACTCCCCTCCGGGGCGGGGAACCGAATGACTTGCGCCAGTAGCCAGACTCGAACCCTTGGGTTCCGAGCCCAACGCTCTACCAACTGAGCCCCCCGGCCCCCCGTCACTAACCGCGGGCGCACAGGCATTCCGAATACGGACGGACCGCACTGGGGCATGGGCATCGACAATCGGTAGGAAGGTAACAAGAAACGTTTTCCATTTAAAGGCTACTGTCGGAGCGGCGTACTTCCTTACTTCCATTAACTTCCGACAGCGGCCCTGGAATCCATTTGTACTGAACCTAATCAACGTAGCCGGCCCTGGATTCCATTTGTACTGAACCTAATCAACGTAGCCGGCCCTGGAGTCCATTTGTACTGAACCTATTCAACGTAGCCGGCCCTGGAGTCCATTTGTACTGAACCTAATCAACGTAGCCGGCCCTGATGTCCATTTGTACTGAACCTAATCAACGTAGCCGGCCCTGGTGTGTCTGTACTGCACCTAATCAACGTAGCCGGCCCTGGAGTACATTTGTACTGAACCTAATCAACGTAGCCGGCCCTGATGTCCGTCTGTACCGAACCTAATCAACGTAGCCGGCCCTGGAGTCCATTTGTACTGAACCTAATCAACGTAGCCGGCCCTGATGTCCGTCTGTACGGAACCTAATCAACGTAGCCGGCCATGGTGTGTCTGTACTGAACCTAATCAACGTAGCCGGCCCTGGAGTCCATTTGTACTGAACCTATTCAACGTAGCCGGCCCTGGAGTCCATTTGTACTGAACCTAATCAATGTAGCCGGCCCTGATGTCCGTCTGTACCGAACCTAATCAACGTAGCCGGCCCTGGAGTCCATTTGTACTGAACCTAATCAACGTAGCCGGCCCTGATGTCCGTCTGTACGGAACCTAATCAACGTAGCCGGCCCTGGTGTGTCTGTACTGAACCTAATCAACGTAGCCGGCCCTGATGTCCGTCTGTACTGAACCTAATCAACGTAGCCGGCCCTGGAGTCCATTTGTACTGAACCTAATCAACGTAGCCGGCCCTGGTGTCCATTTGTATGGAACCTATTCAACGTAGCCGGCCCTGGAGTTCATTTGTACTGAACCTAATCAACGTAGCCGGCCCTGATGTCCGTCTGTACGGAACCTAATCAACGTAGCCGGCCCTGATGTCCGTCTGTACTGAACCTAATCAACGTAGCTGGCCCTGGAGCCCATTTGTACTGAACCTAATCAACGTAGCCGGCTCTGATGTCCGTCTGTACTGAACCTAATCAACGTAGCCGGCCCTGATGTCCGTCTGTACGGAACCTAATCAACGTAGCCGGCCCTGGAGTCCATTTGTATGGAACCTAATCAACGTAGCCGGCCCTGGTGTCCGTCTGTACCGAACCTAATCAACGTAGCCGGCCCTGGGGTCCATTTGTATGGAACCTAATCAACGTAGCCGGCCCTGGAGTCCATTTGTATGGAACCTAATCAACGTAGCCGGCCCTGGAGTCCATTTGTACTGAACCTAATCAACGTAGCCAGCCCTGATGTCCGTCTGTACTGAACCTAATCAACGTAGCCGGCCCTGGAATCCATTTGTATGGAACCTAATCAACGTAGCCAGCCCTGATGTCCGTCTGTACTGAACCTAATCAACGTAGCCGGCCCTGGAGTCCATTTGTATGGAACCTAATCAACGTAGCCGGCCCTGGTGTCCGTCTGTACCGAACCTAATCCATGTAGCCGGCCCTGGAGTCCATTTGTATGGAACCTAATCAACGTAGCCGGCCCTGGAGTCCATTTGTACTGAACCTAATCAACGTAGCCAGCCCTGATGTCCGTCAGTACTGAACCTAATCAACGTAGCCGGCCCTGGTGTCCATTTGTACTGAACCTAATCAACGTAGCCGGCCCTGATGTCCATTTGTACTGAACCTAATTAACGTAGCCGGTCCTGGAGTCCATTTGTATGGAACCTAATCAGCGTAGCCGGACCTGGAGTCCATTTGTACTGAACCTAATCAACGTAGCCGGCCCTGGAGTCCATTTGTATGGAACCTATTCAACGTAGCCGGCCCTGGTGTCCGTTTGTACTGAACCTAACCAACGTAGCTGGCCCTGGAGTCCATTTGTATGGAACCTATTCAACGTAGCCGGCCCTGGAGTCCGTCTGTACTGAACCTAATCAACGTAGCCGGCCCTGGAGTCCATTTGTATGGAACCTAATCAACGTAGCCGGCCCTGGTGTCCATCTGCACTGAACCTAATCAGCGTAGCCGGCCCTGGAGTCCGTCTGCACTGAACCTAATCAACGTAGCCGGCCCTGGTGTCCATATGCACTGAACCTAATCAACGTAGCCGGCCCTGGAGTCCATCTGCACTCAACCTAATCAACGTAGGCGGCCCTGGTGTCCATCTGCACTGAACCTAATCAACGTAGCCGGCCCTGGGGTCCATTTGTATGGAACCTAATCAGCGTAGCCGGCCCTGGTGTCCGTCTGTACTGAACCTAATCAACGTAGCCTGCCCTGGTGTCCGTCAGTACTGAACCTATTCAACGTAGCCGGTCCTGGAGTCCATTTGTATGGAACCCAATCAACGTAGCCGGCTCTGGAGTCCATTTGTACTGAACCTAATCAACGTAGCCGGCCCTGGAGTCCATTTGTACTGAACCTAATCAACGTAGCCGGCCCTGGAGTTCATTTGTATGGAACCTAATTAACGTAGCCGGCCCTGGAGTCCATTTGTACTGAACCTAATCAACGTAGCCGGCCCTGGAGTCCATTTGTATGGAACCTATTCAACGTAGCCGGCCCTGGTGTCCGTTTGTACTGAACCTAATTAACGTAGCCGGCCCTGGAGTCCATTTGTATGGAACCTATTCAACGTAGCCGGCCCTGGAGTCCGTCTGTACTGAACCTAATCAACGTAGCCGGCCCTGGAGTCCATTTGTATGGAACCTAATCAACGTAGCCGGCCCTGATGTCCATTTGTATGGAACCTAATCAACGTAGCCGGCCCTGGGGTCCATTTTCACTGAACCTAATCAACGTAGCCGGCCCTGGAGTCCATTTGTATGGAACCTAATCAACGTAGCCGGCCCTGGAGTCCATTTGTATGGAACCTATTCAACGTAGCCGGCCCTGGAGTCCATTTGTATGGAACCTATTCAACGTAGCCGGCCCTGGAGTCCATTTGTATGGAACCTAATCAACGTAGCCGGCCCTGGAGTCCATTTGTATGGAACCTATTCAACGTAGCCGGCCCTGGAGTCCATTTGTATGGAACCTATTCAACGTAGCCGGCCCTGGAGTCCATTTGTATAGAACCTATTCAACGTAGCCGGCCCTGGTGTCCGTTTGTACTGAACCTAATCAACGTAGCCGGCCCTGGAGTCCATTTGTATGGAACCTAATCAACGTAGCCGGCCCTGGAGTCCATTTGTACTGAACCTAATCAACGTAGCCGGCCCAGGTGTGTCTGTACTGAACCTAATCAACGAACCCGGCCCTGATGTCCGTCTGTACTGAACCTAATCAACGTAGCCGGCCCTGGAGTCCATTTGTACTGAACCTAATCAACTTAACCGGCCCTGGAGTCCATTTGTACTGAACCTATTCAACGTAGCCGGCCCTGGAGTCCATTTGTATGGAACTTAATCAACGTAGCCGGCCCTGGAGTCGATTTGTATGGAACCTAATCAACGTAGCCGGCCCTGAAGTCCATTTGTCTGGAACCTAATCAACGTAGCCGGCCCTGGAGTCCATTTGTACTGAACCTATTCAACGTAGCCGGCCCTGGAGTCCATTTGTATGGAACCTATTCAACGTAGCCGGCCCTGGAGTCCATTTGTATGGAACCTATTCAACGTAGCCGGCCCTGGAGTCCATTTGTATGGAACCTAATCAACGTAGCCGGCCCTGGAGTCCATTTGTATGGAACCTATTCAACGTAGCCGGCCCTGGTGTCCATTTGTATGGAACCTATTCAACGTAGCCGGCCCTGGAGTCCATTTGTATGGAACCTATTCAACGTAGCCGGCCCTGGTGTCCGTTTGTACCGAACCTAATCAACGTAGCCGGCCCTGGAGTCCATTTGTACTGAACCTAATCAACGTAGCCGGCCCTGGAGTCCATTTGTATGGAACCTATTCAACGTAGCCGGCCCTGGTGTCCGTTTGTACCGAACCTAATCAACGTAGCCGGCCCTGGAGTCCATTTGTACTGAACCTAATCAACGTAGCCGGCCCTGGAGTCCATTTGTATGGAACCTATTCAACGTAGCCGGCCCTGGAGTCCATTTGTATGGAACCTATTCAACGTAGCCGGCCCTGGTGTCCGTTTGTACCGAACCTAATCAACGTAGCCGGCCCTGGAGTCCATTTTATATGGAACCTATTCAACGTAGCCGGCCCTGGTGTCCGTTTGTACTGAACCTAATCAACGTAGCCGGCCCTGGAGTCCATTTGTATGGAACCTAATCAACGTAGCCGGCCCTGGTGTCCATCTGCACTGAACCTAATCAGCGTAGCCGGCCCTGGAGTCCGTCTGCACTGAACCTAATCAACGTAGCCGGCCCTGGTGTCCATCTGCACTGAACCTAATCAGCGTAGCCGGCCCTGGAGTCCGTCTGCACTGAACCTAATCAACGTAGCCGGCCCTGATGTCCGTCTGTACTGAACCTAATCAACGTAGCCGGCCCTGGAGTCCATTTGTACTGAACCTAATCAACGTAGCCGGCCCTGGTGTGTTTCTACTGAACCTAATCAACGTAGCCGGCCCTGGTGTCCGTTTGTACCGAACCTAATCAACGTAGCCGGCCCTGAAGTCCATTTGTACTGAACTTAATCAACGTAGCCGGCCCAGGTGTGTCTGTACTGAACCTAATCAACGTAGCCTGGCCTAGTGTCCGTTTGTACTGAACCTAATCAGCGTAGCCGGCCCTGGAGTCCATTTGTATGGAACCTAATCAACGTAGCCGGCCCTGGAGTCCATTTGTACTGAACCTAATCAACGTAGCCGGTTCTGGAGTCCATTTGTATGGAACCTAATCAACGTAGCCGGCCCTGGAGTCCGTCTGTACTGAACCTAATCAACGTAGCCGGCCCTGGAGTCCATTTGTATGGAACCTAATCAACGTAGCCGGCCCTGGTGTCCATCTGCACTGAACCTAATCAACGTAGCCGGCCCTGGAATCCATTTGTATGGAACCTAATCAACGTAGCCGGCCCTGGAGTCCATTTGTACTGAACCTATTCAACGTAGCCGGCCCTGGAGTCCATTTGTATGGAACCTATTCAACGTAGCTGGCCTTGGAGTCCATTTGTATGGAACCTATTCAACGTAGCCGGCCCTGGTGTCCGTTTGTACTGAACCTAATCAACGTAGCCGGCCCTGGAGTCCATTTGTATGGAACCTAATCAACGTAGCCGGCCCTGGAGTCCATTTGTACTGAACCTAATCAACGTAGCCGGCCCTGGAGTCCATTTGTATGGAACCTAATCAACGTAGCCGGCCCTGGAGTCCATTTGTACTGAACCTTATCAACGTAGCCGGCCCTGGAGTCCATTTGTATGGAACCTATTCAACGTAGCCGGCCCTGGAGTCCATTTGTATGGAACCTATTCAACGTAGCCGGCCCTGGAGTCCATTTGTATGGAACCTAATCAACGTAGCCGGCCCTGAAATCCATTTGTACTGAACCTAATCAACGTAGCCGGCCCTGGAGTCCATTTGTATGGAACCTATTCAACGTAGCCGGCCCTGGAGTCCATTTGTATGGAACCTATTCAACGTAGCCGGCCCTGGAGTCCATTTGTATGGAACCTAATCAACGTAGCCGGCCCTGGAGTCCATTTGTATGGAACCTATTCAACGTAGCCGGCCCTGGAGTCCATTTGTATGGAACCTATTCAACGTAGCCGGCCCTGGAGTCCATTTGTATGGAACCTATTCAACGTAGCCGGCCCTGGTGTCCGTTTGTACCGAACCTAATCAACGTAGCCGGCCCTGGAGTCCATTTGTACTGAACCTAATCAACGTAGCCGGCCCTGGAGTCCATTTGTATGGAACCTATTCAACGTAGCCGGCCCTGGTGTCCGTTTGTACCGAACCTAATCAACGTAGCCGGCCCTGGAGTCCAATTGTACTGAACCTAATCAACGTAGCCGGCCCTGGAGTCCATTTGTATGGAACCTATTCAACGTAGCCGGCCCTGGAGTCCATTTGTATGGAACCTATTCAACGTAGCCGGCCCTGGTGTCCGTTTGTACCGAACCTAATCAACGTAGCCGGCCCTGGAGTCCATTTGTATGGAACCTAATCAACGTAGCCGGCCCTGGTGTCCATCTGCACTGAACCTAATCAGCGTAGCCGGCCCTGGAGTCCGTCTGCACTGAACCTAATCAATGTAGCCGGCCCTGGTGTCCATTTGCACTGAACCTAATCAGCGTAGCCGGCCCTGGAGTCCGTCTGCACTGAACCTAACCAACGTAGCCGGCCCTGATGTCCGTCTGTACTGAACCTAATCAACGTAGCCGGCCCTGGAGTCCATTTGTACTGAACCTAATCAACGTAGCCGGCCCTGGTGTGTCTCTACTGAACCTAATCAACGTAGCCGGCCCTGGAGTCCATCTGTACTGAACCTATTCAACGTAGCCGGCCCTGTAGTCCATTTGTACTGAACCTATTCAACGTAGCCGGCCCTGGAGTCCATTTGTACTGAACCTAATCAACGTAGCCGGCCCTGGTGTGTCTGTACTGAACCTAATCAACGTAGCCGGCCCTGGAGTCCATTTGTACTGAACCTAATCAACGTAGCCGGTTCTGGAGTCCATTTGTATGCAACCTATTCAACGTAGCCGGCCCTGGAGTACATTTGTATGGCACCTATTCAACGTAGCCGGCCCTGGAGTCCATTTGTATGGAACCTAATCAACGTAGCCGGCCCTGAAGTCCATTTGTACTGAACTTAATCAACGTAGTCGGCCCAGGTGTGTCTGTACTGAACCTAATCAACGTAGCCGGGCCTAGTGTCCGTTTGTACTGAACCTAATCAGCGTAGCCGGCCCTGGAGTCCATTTGTATGGAACCTAATCAACGTAGCTGGCCCTGGAGTCCATTTGTACTGAACCTAATCAACGTAGCCGGTTCTGGAGTCCATTTGTATGGAACCTAATCAACGTAGCCGGCCCTGGAGTCCATCTGTACTGAACCTAATCAACGTAGCCGGCCCTGGAGTCCATTTGTATGGAACCTAATCAACGTAGCCGGCCCTGGTGTCCATCTGCACTGAACTTAATCAACGTAGCCGGCCCTGGAAGCCATTTGTATGGAACCTAATCAACGTAGCCGGCCCTGGAGTCCATTTGTACTGAACCTATTCAACGTAGCCGGCCCTGGAGTCCATTTGTATGGAACCTATTCAACGTAGCTGGCCTTGGAGTCCATTTGTATGGAACCTATTCAACGTAGCCGGCCCTGGTCTCCGTTTGTACTGAACCTAATCAACGTAGCCGGCCCTGGAGTCCATTTGTATGGAACCTAATCAACGTAGCCGGCCCTGGAGTCCATTTGTACTGAACCTAATCAACGTAGCCGGCCCTGGAGTCCATTTGTATGGAACCTAATCAACGTAGCCGGCCCTGGAGTCCATTTGTACTGAACCTTATCAACGTAGCCGGCCCTGGAGTCCATTTGTATGGAACCTATTCAACGTAGCCGGCCCTGGAGTCCATTTGTATGGAACCTATTCAACGTAGCCGACCCTGGAGTCCATTTGTATGGAACCTAATTAACGTAGCCGGCCCTGAAATCCATTTGTACTGAACCTAATCAACGTAGCCGGCCCAGGTGTGTCTGTACTGAACCTAATCAACGTAGCCGGCCCTGGTGTCCGTTTGTACTGAACCTAATCAGCGTAGCCGGCCCTGGAGTCCATTTGTATGGAACCTAATCAACGTAGCCGGCCCTGGAGTCCATTTGTACGGAACCTAATCAACGTAGCTGGTCCTGGAGTCCATTTGTATGGAACCTAATCAACGTAGCCGGCCCTGGAGTCCATTTGTACTGCACCTAATCAACGTAGCCGGCCCTGGAGTCCATTTGTATGGAACCTATTCAACGTAGCCGGCCCTGGTGTCCGTTTGTACTGAACCTAATCAACGTAGCCGGCCCTGGAGTCCATTTGTATGGAACCTATTCAACGTAGCCGGCCCTGGAGTCCGTCTGTACTGAACCTAGTCAACGTAGCCGGCCCTGGAGTCCATTTGTATGGAACCTAATCAACGTAGCTGGCCCTGGTGTCCATCTGCACTGAACCTAATCAGCGTAGCCGGCCCTGGAGTCCGTCTGCACTGAACCTAATCAACGTAGCCGGCCCTGGTATCCATCTGCACTGAACCTAATCAACGTAGCCGGCCCTGGAGTCCATCTGCACTGAACCTAATCAACGTAGGCGGCCCTGGTGTCCATCTGCACTGAACCTAATCAACGTAGCCGGCCCTGGAGTCCATTTGTATGGAACCTAATCAGCGTAGCCGGCCCTGGTGTCCGTCTGTACTGAACCTAATCAACGTAGCCTGCCCTGGTGTCCGTCTGTACTGAACCTATTCAACGTAGCCGGTCCTGGAGTCCATTTGTATGGAACCTAATCAACGTAGCCGGCCCTGGAGTCCATTTGTACTGAACCTAATCAACGTAGCCGGCCCTGGAGTCCATTTGTACTGAACCTAATCAACGTAGCCAGCCCTGGAGTCCATTTGCATGGAACCTAATTAACGTAGCCGGCCCTGGAGTCCATTTGTACTGAACCTATTCAACGTAGACGGCCCTGGAATCCATTTGTATGGAACCTATTCAACGTAGCCGGCCCTGGTGTCCGTTTGTACTGAACCTAATTAACGTAGCCGGCCCTGGAGTCCATTTGTATAGAACCTATTCCACGTAGCCGGCCCTGGAGTCCGTCTGTACTGAACCTAATCAACGTAGCCGGCCCTGGAGTCCATTTGTATGGAACCTAATCAACGTAGCCGGCCCTGGAGTCCATTTGTATGGAACCTAATCAACGTAGCAGGCCCTGGAGTACATTTGCACTGAACCTAATCAACGTAGCCGGCCCTGGAGTCCATTTGTATGGAACCTAATCAACGTAGCCGGCCCTGGAGTCCATTTGTACTGAACCTATTCAACGTAGCCGGCCCTGGAGTCCATTTGCATGGAACCTATTCAACGTAGCCGGCCCTGGAGTCCATTTGTATGGAACCTATTCAACGTAGCCGGCCCTGGAGTCCATTTGTAGGGAACCTAATCAACGTAGCCGGCCCTGGAGTCCATTTGTATGGAACCTATTCAACGTAGCCGGCCCTGGAGTCCATTTGTATGGAACCTATTCAACGTAGCCGGCCCTGGAGTCCATTTGTATGGAACCTATTCAACGTAGCCGGCCCTGGTGTCCGTTTGTACTGAACCTAATCAACGTAGCCGGCCCTGGAGTCCATTTGTATGGAACCTAATCAACGTAGCCGGCCCTGGAGTCCATTTGTACTGAACCTAATCAACGTAGCCGGCCCAGGTGTGTCTGTACTGAACCTAATCAACGTAGCCGGCCCTGATGTCCGTCTGTACTGAACCTAATCAACGTAGCCGGCCCTGGAGTCCATTTGTACTGAACCTAATCAACTTAACGGCCCTGGAGTCCATTTGTACTGAACCTATTCAACGTAGCCGGCGCTGGAGTCCATTTGTATGGAACTTAATCAACGTAGCCGGCCCTGGAGTCCATTTGTATGGAACCTAATCAACGTAGCCGGCCCTGGAGTCCATTTGTCTGGAACCTAATCAACGTAGCCGGCCCTGGAGTCCATTTGTACTGAACCTATTCAACGTAGCTGGCCCTGGAGTCCATTTGTATGGAACCTATTCAACGTAGCCGGCCCTGGAGTCCATTTGTATGGAACCTATTCAACGAAGCCGGCCCTGGAGTCCATTTGTATGGAACCTAATCAACGTAGTTGGCCCTGGAGTCCATTTGTATGGAACCTATTCAACGTAGCCGGCCCTGGAGTCCATTTGTATGGAACCTATTCAACGTAGCCGGCCCTGGAGTCCATTTGTATGGAACCTATTCAACGTAGCCGGCCCTGGTGTCCGTTTGTACCGAACCTAATCAACGTAGCCGGCCCTGGAGTCCATTTGTACTGAACCTAATCAACGTAACCGGCCCTGGAGTCCATTTGTATGGAACCTATTCAACGTAGCCGGCCCTGGAGTCCATTTGTATGGAACCTATTCAACGTAGCCGGCCCTGGTGTCCGTTTGTACTGAACCTAATCAACGTAGCCGGCCCTGGAGTCCATTTGTATGGAACCTATTCAACGTAGCCGGCCCTGGAGTCCATTTGTATGGAACCTATTCAACGTAGCCGGCCCTGGAGTCCATTTGTATGGAACCTAATCAACGTAGCCGGCCCTGAAGTCCATTTGTACTGAACTTAATCAACGTAGCCGGCCCAGGTGTGTCTGTACTGAACCTAATCAACGTAGCCGGCCCTGGTGTCCGTTTGTACTGAACCTAATCAGCGTAGCCGGCCCTGGAGTCCATTTGTATGGAACCTAATCAACGTAGCCGGCCCTGGAGTCCATTTGTACTGAACCTAATCAACGTAGCCGGCCCTGGAATCCATTTGTATGGAACCTAATCAACGTAGCCGGCCCTGGAGTCCGTTTGTATGGAACCTAATCAACGTAGCCGGCCCTGGAGTCCATTTGTACTGAACCTAATCAACGTAGCCGGCCCTGGCGTCCATTTGTATGGAACCTAATCAACGTAGCCGGCCCTGGAGTCCATTTGTACTTAACCTAATCAACGTAGCCGGTTCTGGAGTCCATGTGTATGGAACCTATTCAACGTAACCGGCCCTGGAGTCCATTTGTATGGCACCTATTCAACGTAGCCGGCCCTGGAGTCCATTTATAAGGAACCTAATCAACGTAGCCGGCCCTGAAGTCCATTTGTACTGAACTTAATCAACGTAGCCGGCCCAGGTGTGTCTGTACTGAACCTAATCAACGTAGCCGGCCCTGGTGTCCGTTTTTACTGAACCTAATCAGCGTAGCCGGCCCTGGAGTCCATTTGTACTGAACCTATTCAACGTAGCCGGCCCTGGAGTCCATTTGTATGGAACCTATTAAACGTAGCTGGCCCTGGAGTCCATTTGTATGGAACCTATTCAACGTAGCCGGCCCTGGTGTCCGTTTGTACTGAACCTAATCAACGTAGCCGGCCCTGGAGCCCATTTGTATGGAACCTAATCAACGTTCCCGGCCCTGGAGTCCATTTGTACTGAACCTAATCAACGTAGCCGGCCCTGGAGTCCATTTGTATGGAACCTAATCAACGTAGCCGGCCCTGGAGTCCATTTGTACTGAACCTTATCAACGTAGCCGGCCCTGGAGTCCATTTGTATGGAACCTATTCAACGTAGCCGGCCCTGGAGTCCATTTGTATGGAACCTATTCAACGTAGCCGGCCCTGGAGTCCATTTGTATGGAACCTAATCAACGTAGCCGGCCCTGGAGTCCATTTGTATGGAACCTAATCAACGTAGCCGGCCCTGGAGTCCATTTGTATGGAACCTATTCAACGTAGCCGGCCCTGGAGTCCATTTGTATGGAACCTATTCAACGTAGCCGGCCCTGGAGTCCATTTGTATGGAACCTATTCAACGTAGCCGGCCCTGGTGTCCGTTTGTACCGAACCTAATCAACGTAGCCGGCCCTGGAGTCCATTTGTACTGAACCTAATCAACGTAACCGGCCCTGGAGTCCATTTGTATGGAACCTATTCAACGTAGCCGGCCCTGGAGTCCATTTGTATGGAACCTATTCAACGTAGTCGGCCCTGGTGTCCGTTTGTACTGAACCTAATCAACGTAGCCGGCCCTGGAGTCCATTTGTATGGAACCTAATCAACGTAGCCGGCCCTGGAGTCCATTTGTACTGAACCTAATCAAAGTAGCCGGCCCAGGTGTGTCTGTACTGAACCTAATCAACGTAGCCGTCCCTGATGTCCGTCTGTACTGAACCTAATCAACGTAGCCGGCCCTGGAGTCCATTCGTACTGAACCTAATCAACTTAACGGCCCTGGAGTCCATTTGTACTGAACCTATTCAACGTAGCCGGCCCTGGAGTCCATTTGTATGGAACTTAATCAACGTAGCCGGCCCTGGAGGCCATTTGTATGGAACCTAATCAACGTAGCCGGCCCTAGAGTCCATTTGTCTGGAACCTAATCAACGTAGCCGGCCCTGGAGTCCATTTGTACTGCACCTATTCAACGTAGCCGGCCCTGGAGTCCATTTGTATGGAACCTATTCAACGTAGCCGGCCCTGGAGTCCATTTGTATGGAACCTATTCAACGTAGCCGGCCCTGGAGTCCATTTGTATGGAACCTAATCAACGTAGCCGGCCCTGGAGTCCATTTGTATGGAACCTATTCAACGTAGCCGGCCCTTGAGTCCATTTGTATGGAACCTATTCAACGTAGCCGGCCCTGGAGTCCATTTGTATGGAACCTATTCAACGTAGCTGGCCCTGGTGTCCGTTTGTACCGAACCTAATCAACGTAGCCGGCCCTGGAGTCCATTTGTACTGAACCTAATCAACGTAACCGGCCCTGGAGTCCATTTGTATGGAACCTATTCAACGTAGCCGGCCTTGGAGTCCATTTGTATGGAACCTATTCAACGTAGCCCGCCCTGGTGTCCGTTTGTACTGAACCTAATCAACGTAGCCGGCCCTGGAGTCCATTTGTATGGAACCTAATCAACGTAGCCGGCCCTGAAGTCCATTTGTACTGAACTTAATCAACGTAGCCGGCCCAGGTGTGTCTGTACTGAACCTAATCAACGTAGCCGGGCCTAGTGTCCGTTTGTACTGAACCTAATCAGCGTAGCCGGCCCTGGAGTCCATTTGTATGGAACCTAATCAACGTAGCCGGCCCTGGAGTCCATTTGTACTGAACCTAATCAACGTAGCCGGTTCTGGAGTCCATTTGTATGGAACCTAATCAACGTAGCCGGCCTTGGAGTCCATTTGTACTGAACCTAATCAACGTAGCCGGCCCTGGAATCCATTTGTATGGAACCTAATCAACGTAGCCGGCCCTGGAGTCCATTTGTATAGAACCTAATCAACGTAGCCGGCCCTGGAGTCCATTTGTACTGAACCTAATCAACGTAGCCGGCCCTGGAGTCCATTTGTATGGAACCTAATCAACGTAGCCGGCCCTGGAGTGCATTTGTACTGAACCTAATCAACGTAGCCGGTTCTGGAGTCCATTTGTATGGAACCTATTCAACGTAACCGGCCCTGGAGTCCATTTGTATGGCACCTATTCAACGTAGCCGGCCCTGGAGTCCATTTGTATGGAACCTAATCAACGTAGCCGGCTCTGAAGTCCATTTGTACTGAACTTAATCAACGTAGCCGGCCCAGGTGTGTCTGTACTGAACCTAATCAACGTAGCCGGCCCTGGTGTCCGTTTGTACTGAACCTAATCAGCGTAGCCGGCCCTGGAGTCCATTTGTATGGAACCTAATCAACGTAGCCGGCCCTGGAGTCCATTTGTACTGAACCTAATCAACGTAGCCGGTTCTGGAGTCCTTTTGTATGGAACCTAATCAACGTAGCCGGCCCTGGAGTCCATTTGTACTGAACCTAATCAACGTAGCCGGCCCTGGAGTCCATTTGTATGGAACCTATTCAACGTACCCGGCCCTGGTGTCTGTTTGTACTGAACATAATCAACGTAGCCGGCCCTGGAGTCCATTTTTATGGAACCTATTCAACGTAGCCGGCCCTGGAGTCCGTCTGTACTGAACCTAATCAACGTAGCCGGCCCTGGAGTCCATTTGTATGGAACCTAATCAACGTAGCCGGCCCTGGTGTCCATCTGCACTGAACTTAATCAACGTTTTTTTTTTTTTTTTTTTTTTTTCGGATTATTATTATTTTTATTTTTTTCAATAAAAATTCCCATATATTTTACACATACGTATACGAATTGTCAACGTACGAACGATGTTAGAATAGCACCATATTATTTAACACAAGTCTAATGTTTTCATACGCTGCATTTAACAAAAGGATACAGGGGTCAGTTTTAGAAGAGTGTGTTATGCAACTTGGGCACAAACAAACTGCATCTACAATAAATGTCAGTGTCACTATCATCACACAACAAAGTATTTCCAGTAATATAACACACTCGGAGCAGCCGATGGCAGCGTACACAGCATTGTATCGATCGCTGATGACTCGACTTTCTCGCAACATGTACCTGATCAGGTTACGGCATAGAACACGACATTGCAGAAGTCTACAGTCACTCTAGCTTCACACGCACTACTACTGACACAACTAGTCGAGCTCCGGCCGGAGTGCCTGAAAAAGCTTGTCAGCCGATACCTTAACCCGTTTGACTGACATGGCGACTTTCCTCGCTTCTACTCCTCCCTCCTCCCCTGCGACCACTAATCTCTCAACACACTGGCTGTACTCGTTCCAGAACTTGTCAATGCACTCTAAGTACTTATCTGGTTTACGTTTAGACGCCTTTACCAAGTCTGTAACAGTCTCGATCACGTCTCGCTCGTTGCTGACTGATATGATCCGTGACCGGGGTCCCACTGCAACGCGCAGCTTGCAGCTGCTCTGCTGCCTCGTCTGGGTGACGGCCGTTGGCTTCGCCTCGATGACAGTTGAGCTTGTCGCTGCCGCGGGTCCACCCACGGCGTCAAACCAGCCGCCCGACTGGGACGCTGGTGTCAGGTCGGCCGTGGCCGGCACAGGCTCTGACGTCACCGCCGGCCGCAGAGGCGCGGCCAGGTGACGGATGGACGGGGCCAGGTCAGCTGGCGGCGGACGCGCCACCGCTGCCGGGAGCTGAGGCTCGGTCAGGTCACCGCCGGACGGGTCCGCCGGGGCCGGCCGGGAAGGCGGCGGCCCCCGCACCACCGGCAGAGGCGCGTCCAGATTGGGCGGGGCTGCGGCGGCCCGTACAGCAGGCGGCGCCGGCGCCGTCTCAGTTCGAACAGGCGGTGACCGGTCGCAAGTTGAGACTGCGCTGGTTCCGTTGAATGCAGCTCTCGCAGCTCTCGTACAGAACTGAGGCAAGAGGCTGCCTGGCGGATCAGTCTCCGTTGCTTGCGTTGCACGATCGCGAGGCTGGACACCCTCTGCCTGAGCGCGCCCCTGATCAGGCCGCCGGGACACCGCCACAGTCAGCTGCTGAACGGCTGACATGTCCGTAATTTTGACGGGAGGCGAATGCGAAGATTCACGGACAAAAACGTTACCATTTTGTGTGTACACAGAACAAATTGCCTTTTCCCTCTTCAGTTGTACGAGACTTCGCAGCACTTGCCGACGTTTAGGGGTCAGGGACTCTGAGATGAAGAGCCCTGACCCTCGCAGACGAGTTTTCGATCGGAACAGTGAGTCTCGGTCAGATCCCATACCAGTTGACATGAATTCTACAAAGATATTCTGACTCCGCAAGCGAAAAGCCGCTTTTACCTGCGTGAGGTTCACATTGAACGCCATGTGCTCTGACAGCAAAGCTTGCAGGAGCTTAGCCGTCTCCTCCCCCTGAGAAGGTTCAGGAACAGCTGAGCCGGAGAACACGAGACAGGCTTGCCTGGCGTGCTGCTGCATGTTGTCATTTTCCAGCTCCAATTCTCCAACTCGTTGCTGTAGGTCCGACAACCGCTGGCGCAGTTCCTCGATGTCCTGCTGTGCCTGAGACTGCAGACTTTTCACAGCGCTGGTGGACGACGGGGTTGGCTGCAGTGGTGAGGCTGCTTTCCGCTTTTTCGCCATACTGGTCGCAATATCACACACTGCCTGCGCCACACCCCTCTCACCGCCCGTCCTTCACCGCCCGCCGAGCGGAGCACCGCGCGCACGCGTCCGACCCCGGTCAAGGTCAGCTGACCTAGAACTTAATCAACGTTGCCGGCCCTGGAATCCATTTGTATGGAACCTAATCAACGTAGCCGGCCCTGGAGTCCATTTGTACTGAACCTATTCAACGTAGCCGGCCCTGGAGTCCGTTTGTATGGAACCTATTCAACGTAGCTGGCCCTGGAGTCCATTTGTATGGAACCTATTCAACGTAGCCGGCCCTGGTGTCCGTTTGTACTGAACCTAATCAACGTAGCCGGCCCTGGAGTCCATTTGTATGGAACCTAATCAACGTAGCCGGCCCTGGAGTCCATTTGTACTGCACCTAATCAACGTAGCCGGCCCTGGAGTCCATTTGTTTGGAATCTAATCAACGTAGCCGGCCCTGGAGTCCATTTGTACTGAACCTTATCAACGTAGCCGGCCCTGGAGTCCATTTGTATGGAACCTATTCAACGTAGCCGGCCCTGGAGTCCATTTGTTTGGAACCTATTCAACGTAGCCGGCCATGGAGTCCATTTGTATGGAACCTAATCAACGTAGGCGGCCCTGAAATCCATTTGTACTGAACCTAATCAACGTAGCCGGTCCTGGAGTCCATTTGTATGGAACCTAATCAACGTAGCAGGCCCTGGATTCCATTTGTACTGAACCTAATCAACGTAGCCGGCCCTGTAGTCCATTTGTATGGAACCTATTCAACGTAGCCGGCCCTGGTGTCCGTTTGTACTGAACCTAATCAACGTAGCCGGCCCTGGTGTGTCTCTACTGAACCTAATCAACGTAGCCGGCCCTGGAGTCCATCTGTACTGAACCTATTAAACGTAGCCGGCCCTGTAGTCCATTTGTACTGAACCTATTCAACGTAGCCGGCCCTGGAGTCCATTTGTACTGAACCTAATCAACGTAGCCGGCCCTGGTGTCCGTCTGTACTGAACCTAATCAACGTAGCCGGCCCTGGTGTGTCTGTACTGAACCTAATCAACGTAGCCGGCCCTGATGTCCGTCTGTACTGAATCTAATCAACGTAGCCGGCCCTGGTGTCCGTCTGTACTGAACCTCATCAACGTAGCGCACCTGATGTCCATTTGTATTGAACCTAATCAACGTAGCCGGCCCTGGTGTGCATTTGTATTAAACCTAAACAACGTAGCCGGCCCTGGAGTCCATTTGTACTGAACCTATTCAACGTAGCCGGCCCTGGGGTCCATTTGTATGGAACCTAATCAACGTAGCCGGCCCTGGAGTCCATTTGTATGGAACCTAATCAACGTAGCCGGCCCTGGAGTCCATTTGCACTGAACCTTATCAACGTAGCCGGCCCTGGAATCCATTTGTATGGAACCTAATCAACGTAGCCGGCCCTGGAGTCCATTTGTATGGAACCTAATCAACGTAGCCGGCCCTGGAGTCCATTTGTACTGAACCTAATCAACGTAGCCGGCCCTGGAGTCCATTTGTATGGAATCTAATCAACGTAGCCGGCCCTGGAGTCCATTTGTACTGAACCTAATCAACGTAGTCGGTTCTGGAGTCCATTTGTATGCAACCTATTCAACGTAGCCGGCCCTGGAGTACATTTGTATGGCACCTATTCAACGTAGCCGGCCCTGGAGTCCATTTGTATGGAACCTAATCAACGTAGCCGGCCCTGAAGTCCATTTGTACTGAACTTAATCAACGTAGCCGGCCCAGGTGTGTCTGTACTGAACCTAATCAACGTAGCCGGGCCTAGTGTCCGTTTGTACTGAACCTAATCAGCGTAGCCGGCCCTGGAGTCCATTTGTATGGAACCTAATCAACGTAGCCGGCCCTGGAGTCCATTTGTACTGAACCTTATCAACGTAGCCGGTTCTGGAGTCCATTTGTATGGAACCTAATCAACGTAGCCGGCCCTTGAGTCCGTCTGTACTGAACCTAATCAACGTAGCCGGCCCTGGAGTCCATTTGTATGGAACCTAATCAACGTAGCCGGCCCTGGTGTCCATCTGCACTGAACCTAATCAACGTAGCCGGCCCTGGAATCCATTTGTATGGAACCTAATCAACGTAGCCGGCCCTGGAGTCCATTTGTACTGAACCTATTCAACGTAGCCGGCCCTGGAGTCCATTTGTATGGAACCTATTCAACGTAGCTGGCCTTGGAGTCCATTTGTATGGAACCTATTCAACGTAGCCGGCCCTGGTGTCCGTTTGTACTGAACCTAATCAACGTAGCCGGCCCTGGAGTCCATTTGTATGGAACCTAATCAACGTAGCCGGCCCTGGAGTCCATTTGTACTAAACCTAATCAACGTAGCCGGCCCTGGAGTCCATTTGTATGGAACCTAATCAACGTAGCCGGCCCTGGAGTCCATTTGTACTGAACCTTATCAACGTAGCCGGCCCTGGAGTCCATTTGTATGGAACCTATTCAACGTAGCCGGCCCTGGAGTCCATTTGTATGGAACCTATTCAACGTAGCCGGCCCTGGAGTCCATTTGTATGGAACCTAATCAACGTAGCCGGCCCTGAAATCCATTTGTACTGAACCTAATCAACGTAGCCGGCCCAGGTGTGTCTGTACTGAACCTAATCAACGTAGCCGGCCCTGGTGTCCGTTTGTACTGAACCTAATCAGCGTAGCCGGCCCTGGAGTCCATTTGTATGGAACCTAATCAACGTAGCCGGCCCTGGAGTCCATTTGTACTGAACATAATCAACGTAGCCGGTCCTGGAGTCCATTTGTATGGAACCTAATCAACGTAGCCGGCCCTGGAGTCCATTTGTACTGCACCTAATCAACGTAGCCGGCCCTGGAGTCCATTTGTATGGAACCTATTCAACGTAGCCGGCCCTGGTGTCCGTTTGTACTGAACCTAATCAATGTAGCCGGCCCTGGAGTCCATTTGTATGGAACCTATTCAACGTAGCCGGCCCTGGAGTCCGTCTGTACTGAACCTAATCAACGTAGCCGGCCCTGGAGTCCATTTGTATGGAACCTAATCAACGTAGCCGGCCCTGGTGTCCATCTGCACTGAACCTAATCAGCGTAGCCGGCCCTGGAGTCCGTCTGCACTGAACCTAATCAACGTAGCCGGCCCTGGTATCCATCTGCACTGAACCTAATCAACGTAGCCGGCCCTGGAGTCCATCTGCACTGAACCTAATCAACGTAGGCGGCCCTGGTGTCAATCTGCACTGAACCTAATCAACGTAGCCGGCCCTGGAGTCCATTTGTATGGAACCTAATCAGCGTAGCCGGCCCTGGTGTCCGTCTGTACTGAACCTAATCAACGTAGCCTGCCCTGGTGTCCGTCTGTACTGAACCTATTCAACGTAGCCGGTCCTGGAGTCCATTTGTATGGAACCTAATCAACGTAGCCGGCCCTGGAGTCCATTTGTACTGAACCTAATCAACGTAGCCGGCCCTGGAGTCCATTTGTACTGAACCTAATCAACGTAGCCGGCCCTGGAGTCCATTTGCATGGAACCTAATTAACGTAGCCGGCCCTGGAGGCCATTTGTACTGAACCTATTCAACGTAGCCGGCCCTGGAATCCATTTGTATGGAACCTATTCAACGTAGCCGGCCGTGGTGTCCGTTTGTACTGAACCTAATTAACGTAGCCGGCCCTGGAGTCCATTTGTATAGAACCTATTCCACGTAGCCGGCCCTGGAGTCCGTCTGTACTGAACCTAATCAACGTAGCCGGCCCTGGAGTCCATTTGTATGGAACCTTATCAACGTAGCCGGCCCTGGAGTCCATTTGTATGGAACCTAATCAACGTAGCCGGCCCTGGAGTCCATTTGCACTGAACCTAATCAACGTAGCCGGCCCTGGAGTCCATTTGTATGGAACCTAATCAACGTAGCCGGCCCTGGAGTCCATTTGTATGGAACCTATTCAACGTAGCCGGCCCTGGAGTCCATTTGTATGGAACCTATTCAACGTAGCCGGCCCTGGAGTCCATTTGTATGGAACCTATTCAACGTAGCCGGCCCTGGTGTCCGTTTGTACTGAACCTAATCAACGTAGCCGGCCCTGGAGTCCATTTGTATGGAACCTAATCAACGTAGCCGGCCCTGGAGTCCATTTGTACTGAACCTAATCAACGTAGCCGGCCCAGGTGTGTCTGTACTGAACCTAATCAACGTAGCCGGCCCTGATGTCCGTCTGTACTGAACCTAATCAACGTAGCCGGCCCTGGAGTCCATTTGTACTGAACCTAATCAACTTAACGGCCCTGGAGTCCATTTGTACAGAACCTATTCAACGTAGCCGGCGCTGGAGTCCATTTGTATGGAACTTAATCAACGTAGCCGGCCCTGGAGTCCATTTGTATGGAACCTAATCAACGTAGCCGGCCCTGGAGTCCATTTGTCTGGAACCTAATCAACGTAGCCGGCCCTGGAGTCCATTTGTACTGAACCTATTCAACGTAGCTGGCCCTGGAGTCCATTTGTATGGAACCTATTCAACGTAGCCGGCCCTGGAGTCCATTTGTATGGAACCTATTCAAAGTAGCCGGCCCTGGAGTCCATTTGTATGGAACCTAATCAACGTAGTCGGCCCTGGAGTCCATTTGTATGGAACCTATTCAACGTAGCCGGCCCTGGAGTCCATTTGTATGGAACCTATTCAACGTAGCCGGCCCTGGAGTCCATTTGTATGGAACCTATTCAACGTAGCCGGCCCTGGTGTCCGTTTGTACCGAACCTAATCAACGTAGCCGGCCCTGGAGTCCATTTGTACTGAACCTAATCAACGTAACCGGCCCTGGAGTCCATTTGTATGGAACCTATTCAACGTAGCCGGCCCTGGAGTCCATTTGTATGGAACCTATTCAACGTAGCCGGCCCTGGTGTCCGTTTGTACTGAACCTAATCAACGTAGCCGGCCCTGGAGTCCATTTGTATGGAACCTATTCAACGTAGCCGGCCCTGGAGTCCATTTGTATGGAACCTATTCAACGTAGCCGGCCCTGGAGTCCATTTGTATGGAACCTAATCAACGTAGCCGGCCCTGAAGTCCATTTGTACTGAACTTAATCAACGTAGCCGGCCCAGGTGTGTCTGTACTGAACCTAATCAACGTAGCCGGCCCTGGTGTCCGTTTGTACTGAACCTAATCAGCGTAGCCGGCCCTGGAGTCCATTTGTATGGAACCTAATCAACGTAGCCGGCCCTGGAGTCCATTTGTACTGAACCTAATCAACGTAGCCGGCCCTGGCGTCCATTTGTATGGAACCTAATCAACGTAGCCGGCCCTGGAGTCCATTTGTACTTAACCTAATCAACGTAGCCGGTTCTGGAGTCCATGTGTATGGAACCTATTCAACGTAACCGGCCCTGGAGTCCATTTGTACTGAACTTAATCAACGTAGCCGGCCCAGGTGTGTCTGTACTGAACCTAATCAACGTAGCCGGCCCTGGTGTCCGTTTTTACTGAACCTAATCAGCGTAGCCGGCCCTGGAGTCCATTTGTACTGAACCTATTCAACGTAGCCGGCCCTGGAGTCCATTTGTATGGAACCTATTAAACGTAGCTGGCCCTGGAGTCCATTTGTATGGAACCTATTCAACGTAGCCGGCCCTGGTGTCCGTTTGTACTGAACCTAATCAACGTAGCCGGCCCTGGAGCCCATTTGTATGGAACCTTATCAACGTTCCCGGCCCTGGAGTCCATTTGTACTGAACCTAATCAACGTAGCCGGCCCTGGAGTCCATTTGTATGGAACCTAATCAACGTAGCCGGCCCTGGAGTCCATTTGTACTGAACCTTATCAACGTAGCCGGCCCTGGAGTCCATTTGTATGGAACCTATTCAACGTAGCCGGCCCTGGAGTCCATTTGTATGGAACCTATTCAACGTAGCTGGCCTTGGAGTCCATTTGTATGGAACCTATTCAACGTAGCCGGCCCTGGTGTCCGTTTGTACTGAACTTAATCAACGTAGCCGGCCCTGGAGTCCATTTGTATGGAACCTAATCAACGTAGCCGGCCCTGGAGTCCATTTGTACTGAACCTAATCAACGTAGCCGGCCCTGGAGTCCATTTGTATGGAACCTAATCAACGTAGCCGGCCCTGGAGTCCATTTGTACTGAACCTTATCAACGTAGCCGGCCCTGGAGTCCATTTGTATGGAACCTATTCAACGTAGCCGGCCCTGGAGTCCATTTGTATGGAACCTATTCAACGTAGCCGGCCCTGGAGTCCATTTGTATGGAACCTAATCAACGTAGCCGGCCCTGAAATCCATTTGTACTGAACCTAATCAACGTAGCCGGCCCTGGAGTCCATTTGTATGGAACCTATTCAACGTAGCCGGCCCTGGAGTCCATTTGTATGGAACCTATTCAACGTAGCCGGCCCTGGAGTCCATTTGTATGGAACCTAATCAACGTAGCCGGCCCTGGAGTCCATTTGTATGGAACCTATTCAACGTAGCCGGCCCTGGAGTCCATTTGTATGGAACCTATTCAACGTAGCCGGCCCTGGAGTCCATTTGTATGGAACCTATTCAACGTAGCCGGCCCTGGTGTCCGTTTGTACCGAACCTAATCAACGTAGCCGGCCCTGGAGTCCATTTGTACTGAACCTAATCAACGTAGCCGGCCCTGGAGTCCATTTGTATGGAACCTATTCAACGTAGCCGGCCCTGGTGTCCGTTTGTACCGAACCTAATCAACGTAGCCGGCCCTGGAGTCCAATTGTACTGAACCTAATCAACGTAGCCGGCCCTGGAGTCCATTTGTATGGAACCTATTCAACGTAGCCGGCCCTGGAGTCCATTTGTATGGAACCTATTCAACGTAGCCGGCCCTGGTGTCCGTTTGTACCGAACCTAATCAACGTAGCCGGCCCTGGAGTCCATTTTATATGGAACCTATTCAACGTAGCCGGCCCTGGTGTCCGTTTGTACTGAACCTAATCAACGTAGCCGGCCCTGGAGTCCATTTGTATGGAACCTAATCAACGTAGCCGGCCCTGGTGTCCATCTGCACTGAACCTAATCAGCGTAGCCGGCCCTGGAGTCCGTCTGCACTGAACCTAATCAATGTAGCCGGCCCTGGTGTCCATTTGCACTGAACCTAATCAGCGTAGCCGGCCCTGGAGTCCGTCTGCACTGAACCTAACCAACGTAGCCGGCCCTGATGTCCGTCTGTACTGAACCTAATCAACGTAGCCGGCCCTGGAGTCCATTTGTACTGAACCTAATCAACGTAGCCGGCCCTGGTGTGTCTCTACTGAACCTAATCAACGTAGCCGGCCCTGGAGTCCATCTGTACTGAACCTATTCAACGTAGCCGGCCCTGTAGTCCATTTGTACTGAACCTATTCAACGTAGCCGGCCCTGGAGTCCATTTGTACTGAACCTAATCAACGTAGCCGGCCCTGGTGTCCGTCTGTACTGAACCTAATCAACGTAGCCGGCCCTGGTGTGTCTGTACTGAACCTAATCAACGTAGCCGGCCCTGATGTCCGTCTGTACTGAATCTAATCAACGTAGCCGGCCCTGGTGTCCGTCTGTACTGAACCTCATCAACGTAGCGCGCCTGATGTCCATTTGTATTGAACCTAATCAACGTAGCCGGCCCTGGTGTGCATTTGTATTAAACCTAAACAACGTAGCCGGCCCTGGAGTCCATTTGTACTGAACCTATTCAACGTAGCCGGCCCTGGGGTCCATTTGTATGGAACCTAATCAACGTAGCCGGCCCTGGAGTCCATTTGTATGGAACCTAATCAACGTAGCCGGCCCTGGAGTCCATTTGCACTGAACCTTATCAACGTAGCCGGCCCTGGAATCCATTTGTATGGAACCTAATCAACGTAGCCGGCCCTGGAGTCCATTTGTATGGAACCTAATCAACGTAGCCGGCCCTGGAGTCCATTTGTACTGAACCTAATCAACGTAGCCGGCCCTGGAGTCCATTTAATGGAATCTAATCAACGTAGCCGGCCCTGGAGTCCATTTGTACTGAACCTAATCAACGTAGTCGGTTCTGGAGTCCATTTGTATGCAACCTATTCAACGTAGCCGGCCCTGGAGTACATTTGTATGGCACCTATTCAACGTAGCCGGCCCTGGAGTCCATTTGTATGGAACCTAATCAACGTAGCCGGCCCTGAAGTCCATTTGTACTGAACTTAATCAACGTAGCCGGCCCAGGTGTGTCTGTACTGAACCTAATCAACGTAGCCGGGCCTAGTGTCCGTTTGTACTGAACCTAATCAGCGTAGCCGGCCCTGGAGTCCATTTGTATGGAACCTAATCAACGTAGCCGGCCCTGGAGTCCATTTGTACTGAACCTTATCAACGTAGCCGGTTCTGGAGTCCATTTGTATGGAACCTAATCAACGTAGCCGGCCCTTGAGTCCGTCTGTACTGAACCTAATCAACGTAGCCGGCCCTGGAGTCCATTTGTATGGAACCTAATCAACGTAGCTGGCCCTGGTGTCCATCTGCACTGAACCTAATCAACGTAGCCGGCCCTGGAGTCCATTTGTATGGAACCTAATCAACGTAGCCGGCCCTGGTGTCCATCTGCACTGAACTTAATCAACGTTGCCGGCCCTGTAGTCCATTTGTACTGAACCTATTCAACGTAGCCGGCCCTGTAGTCCATTTGTACTGAACCTATTCAACGTAGCCGGCCCTGGAGTCCATTTGTACTGAACCTAATCAACGTAGCCGGCCCTGGTGTCCGTCTGTACTGAACCTAATCAACGTAGCCGGCCCTGGTGTGTCTGTACTGAACCTAATCAACGTAGCCGGCCCTGATGTCCGTCTGTACTGAATCTAATCAACGTAGCCGGCCCTGGTGTCCGTCTGTACTGAACCTCATCAACGTAGCGCACCTGATGTCCATTTGTATTGAACCTAATCAACGTAGCCGGCCCTGGTGTGCATTTGTATTAAACCTAAACAACGTAGCCGGCCCTGGAGTCCATTTGTACTGAACCTATTCAACGTAGCCGGCCCTGGGGTCCATTTGTATGGAACCTAATCAACGTAGCCGGCCCTGGAGTCCATTTGTATGGAACCTAATCAACGTAGCCGGCCCTGGAGTCCATTTGCACTGAACCTTATCAACGTAGCCGGCCCTGGAATCCATTTGTATGGAACCTAATCAACGTAGCCGGCCCTGGAGTCCATTTGTATGGAACCTAATCAACGTAGCCGGCCCTGGAGTCCATTTGTACTGAACCTAATCAACGTAGCCGGCCCTGGAGTCCATTTGTATGGAATCTAATCAACGTAGCCGGCCCTGGAGTCCATTTGTACTGAACCTAATCAACGTAGTCGGTTCTGGAGTCCATTTGTATGCAACCTATTCAACGTAGCCGGCCCTGGAGTACATTTGTATGGCACCTATTCAACGTAGCCGGCCCTGGAGTCCATTTGTATGGAACCTAATCAACGTAGCCGGCCCTGAAGTCCATTTGTACTGAACTTAATCAACGTAGCCGGCCCAGGTGTGTCTGTACTGAACCTAATCAACGTAGCCGGGCCTAGTGTCCGTTTGTACTGAACCTAATCAGCGTAGCCGGCCCTGGAGTCCATTTGTATGGAACCTAATCAACGTAGCCGGCCCTGGAGTCCATTTGTACTGAACCTTATCAACGTAGCCGGTTCTGGAGTCCATTTGTATGGAACCTAATCAACGTAGCCGGCCCTTGAGTCCGTCTGTACTGAACCTAATCAACGTAGCCGGCCCTGGAGTCCATTTGTATGGAACCTAATCAACGTAGCCGGCCCTGGTGTCCATCTGCACTGAACCTAATCAACGTAGCCGGCCCTGGAATCCATTTGTATGGAACCTAATCAACGTAGCCGGCCCTGGAGTCCATTTGTACTGAACCTATTCAACGTAGCCGGCCCTGGAGTCCATTTGTATGGAACCTATTCAACGTAGCTGGCCTTGGAGTCCATTTGTATGGAACCTATTCAACGTAGCCGGCCCTGGTGTCCGTTTGTACTGAACCTAATCAACGTAGCCGGCCCTGGAGTCCATTTGTATGGAACCTAATCAACGTAGCCGGCCCTGGAGTCCATTTGTACTAAACCTAATCAACGTAGCCGGCCCTGGAGTCCATTTGTATGGAACCTAATCAACGTAGCCGGCCCTGGAGTCCATTTGTACTGAACCTTATCAACGTAGCCGGCCCTGGAGTCCATTTGTATGGAACCTATTCAACGTAGCCGGCCCTGGAGTCCATTTGTATGGAACCTATTCAACGTAGCCGGCCCTGGAGTCCATTTGTATGGAACCTAATCAACGTAGCCGGCCCTGAAATCCATTTGTACTGAACCTAATCAACGTAGCCGGCCCAGGTGTGTCTGTACTGAACCTAATCAACGTAGCCGGCCCTGGTGTCCGTTTGTACTGAACCTAATCAGCGTAGCCGGCCCTGGAGTCCATTTGTATGGAACCTAATCAACGTAGCCGGCCCTGGAGTCCATTTGTACTGAACATAATCAACGTAGCCGGTCCTGGAGTCCATTTGTATGGAACCTAATCAACGTAGCCGGCCCTGGAGTCCATTTGTACTGCACCTAATCAACGTAGCCGGCCCTGGAGTCCATTTGTATGGAACCTATTCAACGTAGCCGGCCCTGGTGTCCGTTTGTACTGAACCTAATCAATGTAGCCGGCCCTGGAGTCCATTTGTATGGAACCTATTCAACGTAGCCGGCCCTGGAGTCCGTCTGTACTGAACCTAATCAACGTAGCCGGCCCTGGAGTCCATTTGTATGGAACCTAATCAACGTAGCCGGCCCTGGTGTCCATCTGCACTGAACCTAATCAGCGTAGCCGGCCCTGGAGTCCGTCTGCACTGAACCTAATCAACGTAGCCGGCCCTGGTATCCATCTGCACTGAACCTAATCAACGTAGCCGGCCCTGGAGTCCATCTGCACTGAACCTAATCAACGTAGGCGGCCCTGGTGTCAATCTGCACTGAACCTAATCAACGTAGCCGGCCCTGGAGTCCATTTGTATGGAACCTAATCAGCGTAGCCGGCCCTGGTGTCCGTCTGTACTGAACCTAATCAACGTAGCCTGCCCTGGTGTCCGTCTGTACTGAACCTATTCAACGTAGCCGGTCCTGGAGTCCATTTGTATGGAACCTAATCAACGTAGCCGGCCCTGGAGTCCATTTGTACTGAACCTAATCAACGTAGCCGGCCCTGGAGTCCATTTGTACTGAACCTAATCAACGTAGCCGGCCCTGGAGTTCATTTGCATGGAACCTAATTAACGTAGCCGGCCCTGGAGGCCATTTGTACTGAACCTATTCAACGTAGCCGGCCCTGGAATCCATTTGTATGGAACCTATTCAACGTAGCCGGCCGTGGTGTCCGTTTGTACTGAACCTAATTAACGTAGCCGGCCCTGGAGTCCATTTGTATAGAACCTATTCCACGTAGCCGGCCCTGGAGTCCGTCTGTACTGAACCTAATCAACGTAGCCGGCCCTGGAGTCCATTTGTATGGAACCTTATCAACGTAGCCGGCCCTGGAGTCCATTTGTATGGAACCTAATCAACGTAGCCGGCCCTGGAGTCCATTTGCACTGAACCTAATCAACGTAGCCGGCCCTGGAGTCCATTTGTATGGAACCTAATCAACGTAGCCGGCCCTGGAGTCCATTTGTATGGAACCTATTCAACGTAGCCGGCCCTGGAGTCCATTTGTATGGAACCTATTCAACGTAGCCGGCCCTGGAGTCCATTTGTATGGAACCTATTCAACGTAGCCGGCCCTGGTGTCCGTTTGTACTGAACCTAATCAACGTAGCCGGCCCTGGAGTCCATTTGTATGGAACCTAATCAACGTAGCCGGCCCTGGAGTCCATTTGTACTGAACCTAATCAACGTAGCCGGCCCAGGTGTGTCTGTACTGAACCTAATCAACGTAGCCGGCCCTGATGTCCGTCTGTACTGAACCTAATCAACGTAGCCGGCCCTGGAGTCCATTTGTACTGAACCTAATCAACTTAACGGCCCTGGAGTCCATTTGTACAGAACCTATTCAACGTAGCCGGCGCTGGAGTCCATTTGTATGGAACTTAATCAACGTAGCCGGCCCTGGAGTCCATTTGTATGGAACCTAATCAACGTAGCCGGCCCTGGAGTCCATTTGTCTGGAACCTAATCAACGTAGCCGGCCCTGGAGTCCATTTGTACTGAACCTATTCAACGTAGCTGGCCCTGGAGTCCATTTGTATGGAACCTATTCAACGTAGCCGGCCCTGGAGTCCATTTGTATGGAACCTATTCAACGTAGCCGGCCCTGGAGTCCATTTGTATGGAACCTAATCAACGTAGTCGGCCCTGGAGTCCATTTGTATGGAACCTATTCAACGTAGCCGGCCCTGGAGTCCATTTGTATGGAACCTATTCAACGTAGCCGGCCCTGGAGTCCATTTGTATGGAACCTATTCAACGTAGCCGGCCCTGGTGTCCGTTTGTACCGAACCTAATCAACGTAGCCGGCCCTGGAGTCCATTTGTACTGAACCTAATCAACGTAACCGGCCCTGGAGTCCATTTGTATGGAACCTATTCAACGTAGCCGGCCCTGGAGTCCATTTGTATGGAACCTATTCAACGTAGCCGGCCCTGGTGTCCGTTTGTACTGAACCTAATCAACGTAGCCGGCCCTGGAGTCCATTTGTATGGAACCTATTCAACGTAGCCGGCCCTGGAGTCCATTTGTATGGAACCTATTCAACGTAGCCGGCCCTGGAGTCCATTTGTATGGAACCTAATCAACGTAGCCGGCCCTGAAGTCCATTTGTACTGAACTTAATCAACGTAGCCGGCCCAGGTGTGTCTGTACTGAACCTAATCAACGTAGCCGGCCCTGGTGTCCGTTTGTACTGAACCTAATCAGCGTAGCCGGCCCTGGAGTCCATTTGTATGGAACCTAATCAACGTAGCCGGCCCTGGAGTCCATTTGTACTGAACCTAATCAACGTAGCCGGCCCTGGCGTCCATTTGTATGGAACCTAATCAACGTAGCCGGCCCTGGAGTCCATTTGTACTTAACCTAATCAACGTAGCCGGTTCTGGAGTCCATGTGTATGGAACCTATTCAACGTAACCGGCCCTGGAGTCCATTTGTACTGAACTTAATCAACGTAGCCGGCCCAGGTGTGTCTGTACTGAACCTAATCAACGTAGCCGGCCCTGGTGTCCGTTTTTACTGAACCTAATCAGCGTAGCCGGCCCTGGAGTCCATTTGTACTGAACCTATTCAACGTAGCCGGCCCTGGAGTCCATTTGTATGGAACCTATTAAACGTAGCTGGCCCTGGAGTCCATTTGTATGGAACCTATTCAACGTAGCCGGCCCTGGTGTCCGTTTGTACTGAACCTAATCAACGTAGCCGGCCCTGGAGCCCATTTGTATGGAACCTTATCAACGTTCCCGGCCCTGGAGTCCATTTGTACTGAACCTAATCAACGTAGCCGGCCCTGGAGTCCATTTGTATGGAACCTAATCAACGTAGCCGGCCCTGGAGTCCATTTGTACTGAACCTTATCAACGTAGCCGGCCCTGGAGTCCATTTGTATGGAACCTATTCAACGTAGCCGGCCCTGGAGTCCATTTGTATGGAACCTATTCAACGTAGCTGGCCTTGGAGTCCATTTGTATGGAACCTATTCAACGTAGCCGGCCCTGGTGTCCGTTTGTACTGAACTTAATCAACGTAGCCGGCCCTGGAGTCCATTTGTATGGAACCTAATCAACGTAGCCGGCCCTGGAGTCCATTTGTACTGAACCTAATCAACGTAGCCGGCCCTGGAGTCCATTTGTATGGAACCTAATCAACGTAGCCGGCCCTGGAGTCCATTTGTACTGAACCTTATCAACGTAGCCGGCCCTGGAGTCCATTTGTATGGAACCTATTCAACGTAGCCGGCCCTGGAGTCCATTTGTATGGAACCTATTCAACGTAGCCGGCCCTGGAGTCCATTTGTATGGAACCTAATCAACGTAGCCGGCCCTGAAATCCATTTGTACTGAACCTAATCAACGTAGCCGGCCCTGGAGTCCATTTGTATGGAACCTATTCAACGTAGCCGGCCCTGGAGTCCATTTGTATGGAACCTATTCAACGTAGCCGGCCCTGGAGTCCATTTGTATGGAACCTAATCAACGTAGCCGGCCCTGGAGTCCATTTGTATGGAACCTATTCAACGTAGCCGGCCCTGGAGTCCATTTGTATGGAACCTATTCAACGTAGCCGGCCCTGGAGTCCATTTGTATGGAACCTATTCAACGTAGCCGGCCCTGGTGTCCGTTTGTACCGAACCTAATCAACGTAGCCGGCCCTGGAGTCCATTTGTACTGAACCTAATCAACGTAGCCGGCCCTGGAGTCCATTTGTATGGAACCTATTCAACGTAGCCGGCCCTGGTGTCCGTTTGTACCGAACCTAATCAACGTAGCCGGCCCTGGAGTCCAATTGTACTGAACCTAATCAACGTAGCCGGCCCTGGAGTCCATTTGTATGGAACCTATTCAACGTAGCCGGCCCTGGAGTCCATTTGTATGGAACCTATTCAACGTAGCCGGCCCTGGTGTCCGTTTGTACCGAACCTAATCAACGTAGCCGGCCCTGGAGTCCATTTTATATGGAACCTATTCAACGTAGCCGGCCCTGGTGTCCGTTTGTACTGAACCTAATCAACGTAGCCGGCCCTGGAGTCCATTTGTATGGAACCTAATCAACGTAGCCGGCCCTGGTGTCCATCTGCACTGAACCTAATCAGCGTAGCCGGCCCTGGAGTCCGTCTGCACTGAACCTAATCAATGTAGCCGGCCCTGGTGTCCATTTGCACTGAACCTAATCAGCGTAGCCGGCCCTGGAGTCCGTCTGCACTGAACCTAACCAACGTAGCCGGCCCTGATGTCCGTCTGTACTGAACCTAATCAACGTAGCCGGCCCTGGAGTCCATTTGTACTGAACCTAATCAACGTAGCCGGCCCTGGTGTGTCTCTACTGAACCTAATCAACGTAGCCGGCCCTGGAGTCCATCTGTACTGAACCTATTCAACGTAGCCGGCCCTGTAGTCCATTTGTACTGAACCTATTCAACGTAGCCGGCCCTGGAGTCCATTTGTACTGAACCTAATCAACGTAGCCGGCCCTGGTGTCCGTCTGTACTGAACCTAATCAACGTAGCCGGCCCTGGTGTGTCTGTACTGAACCTAATCAACGTAGCCGGCCCTGATGTCCGTCTGTACTGAATCTAATCAACGTAGCCGGCCCTGGTGTCCGTCTGTACTGAACCTCATCAACGTAGCGCGCCTGATGTCCATTTGTATTGAACCTAATCAACGTAGCCGGCCCTGGTGTGCATTTGTATTAAACCTAAACAACGTAGCCGGCCCTGGAGTCCATTTGTACTGAACCTATTCAACGTAGCCGGCCCTGGGGTCCATTTGTATGGAACCTAATCAACGTAGCCGGCCCTGGAGTCCATTTGTATGGAACCTAATCAACGTAGCCGGCCCTGGAGTCCATTTGCACTGAACCTTATCAACGTAGCCGGCCCTGGAATCCATTTGTATGGAACCTAATCAACGTAGCCGGCCCTGGAGTCCATTTGTATGGAACCTAATCAACGTAGCCGGCCCTGGAGTCCATTTGTACTGAACCTAATCAACGTAGCCGGCCCTGGAGTCCATTTAATGGAATCTAATCAACGTAGCCGGCCCTGGAGTCCATTTGTACTGAACCTAATCAACGTAGTCGGTTCTGGAGTCCATTTGTATGCAACCTATTCAACGTAGCCGGCCCTGGAGTACATTTGTATGGCACCTATTCAACGTAGCCGGCCCTGGAGTCCATTTGTATGGAACCTAATCAACGTAGCCGGCCCTGAAGTCCATTTGTACTGAACTTAATCAACGTAGCCGGCCCAGGTGTGTCTGTACTGAACCTAATCAACGTAGCCGGGCCTAGTGTCCGTTTGTACTGAACCTAATCAGCGTAGCCGGCCCTGGAGTCCATTTGTATGGAACCTAATCAACGTAGCCGGCCCTGGAGTCCATTTGTACTGAACCTTATCAACGTAGCCGGTTCTGGAGTCCATTTGTATGGAACCTAATCAACGTAGCCGGCCCTTGAGTCCGTCTGTACTGAACCTAATCAACGTAGCCGGCCCTGGAGTCCATTTGTATGGAACCTAATCAACGTAGCTGGCCCTGGTGTCCATCTGCACTGAACCTAATCAACGTAGCCGGCCCTGGAATCCATTTGTATGGAACCTAATCAACGTAGCCGGCCCTGGAGTCCATTTGTACTGAACCTATTCAACGTAGCCGGCCCTGGAGTCCATTTGTATGGAACCTATTCAACGTAGCTAGCCTTGGAGTCCATTTGTATGGAACCTATTCAACGTAGCCGGCCCTGGTGTCCGTTTGTACTGAACCTAATCAACGTAGCCGGCCCTGGAGTCCATTTGTATGGAACCTAATCAACGTAGCCGGCCCTGGAGTCCATTTGTACTGAACCTAATCAACGTAGCCGGCCCTGGAGTCCATTTGTATGGAACCTAATCAACGTAGCCGGCCCTGGAGTCCATTTGTACTGAACCTTATCAACGTAGCCGGCCCTGGAGTCCATTTGTATGGAACCTATTCAACGTAGCCGGCCCTGGAGTCCATTTGTATGGAACCTATTCAACGTAGCCGGCCCTGGAGTCCATTTGTATGGAACCTAATCAACGTAGCCGGCCCTGAAATCCATTTGTACTGAACCTAATCAACGTAGCCGGCCCAGGTGTGTCTGTACTGAACCTAATCAACGTAGCCGGCCCTGGTGTCCGTTTGTACTGAACCTAATCAGCGTAGCCGGCCCTGGAGTCCATTTGTATGGAACCTAATCAACGTAGCCGGCCCTGGAGTCCATTTGTACTGAACCTAATCAACGTAGCCGGTCCTGGAGTCCATTTGTATGGAACCTAATCAACGTAGCCGGCCCTGGAGTCCATTTGTACTGCACCTAATCAACGTAGCCGGCCCTGGAGTCCATTTGTATGGAACCTATTCAACGTAGCCGGCCCTGGTGTCCGTTTGTACTGAACCTAATCAATGTAGCCGGCCCTGGAGTCCATTTGTATGGAACCTATTCAACGTAGCCGGCCCTGGAGTCCGTCTGTACTGAACCTAATCAACGTAGCCGGCCCTGGAGTCCATTTGTATGGAACCTAATCAACGTAGCCGGCCCTGGTGTCCATCTGCACTGAACCTAATCAGCGTAGCCGGCCCTGGAGTCCGTCTGCACTGAACCTAATCAACGTAGCCGGCCCTGGTATCCATCTGCACTGAACCTAATCAACGTAGCCGGCCCTGGAGTCCATCTGCACTGAACCTAATCAACGTAGGCGGCCCTGGTGTCCATCTGCACTGAACCTAATCAACGTAGCCGGCCCTGGAGTCCATTTGTATGGAACCTAATCAGCGTAGCCGGCCCTGGTGTCCGTCTGTACTGAACCTAATCAACGTAGCCTGCCCTGGTGTCCGTCTGTACTGAACCTATTCAACGTACGCCGGTCCTGGAGTCCATTTGTATGGAACCTAATCAACGTAGCCGGCCCTGGAGTCCATTTGTACTGAACCTAATCAACGTAGCCGGCCCTGGAGTCCATTTGTACTGAACCTAATCAACGTAGCCGGCCCTGGAGTCCATTTGCATGGAACCTAATTAACGTAGCTGGCCCTGGAGGCCATTTGTACTGAACCTATTCAACGTAGCCGGCCCTGGAATCCATTTGTATGGAACCTATTCAACGTAGCCGGCCGTGGTGTCCGTTTGTACTGAACCTAATTAACGTAGCCGGCCCTGGAGTCCATTTGTATAGAACCTATTCCACGTAGCCGGCCCTGGAGTCCGTCTGTACTGAACCTAATCAACGTAGCCGGCCCTGGAGTCCATTTGTATGGAACCTTATCAACGTAGCCGGCCCTGGAGTCCATTTGTATGGAACCTAATCAACGTAGCCGGCCCTGGAGTCCATTTGCACTGAACCTAATCAACGTAGCCGGCCCTGGAGTCCATTTGTATGGAACCTATTCAACGTAGCCGGCCCTGGAGTCCATTTGTATGGAACCTATTCAACGTAGCCGGCCCTGGAGTCCATTTGTATGGAACCTATTCAACGTAGCCGGCCCTGGTGTCCGTTTGTACTGAACCTAATCAACGTAGCCGGCCCTGGAGTCCATTTGTATGGAACCTAATCAACGTAGCCGGCCCTGGAGTCCATTTGTACTGAACCTAATCAACGTAGCCGGCCCAGGTGTGTCTGTACTGAACCTAATCAACGTAGCCGGCCCTGATGTCCGTCTGTACTGAACCTAATCAACGTAGCCGGCCCTGGAGTCCATTTGTACTGAACCTAATCAACTTAACGGCCCTGGAGTCCATTTGTACAGAACCTATTCAACGTAGCCGGCGCTGGAGTCCATTTGTATGGAACTTAATCAACGTAGCCGGCCCTGGAGTCCATTTGTATGGAACCTAATCAACGTAGCCGGCCCTGGAGTCCATTTGTCTGGAACCTAATCAACGTAGCCGGCCCTGGAGTCCATTTGTACTGAACCTATTCAACGTAGCTGGCCCTGGAGTCCATTTGTATGGAACCTATTCAACGTAGCCGGCCCTGGAGTCCATTTGTATGAAACCTATTCAACGTAGCCGGCCCTGGAGTCCATTTGTATGGAACCTAATCAACGTAGCTGGCCCTGGTGTCCATCTGCACTGAACCTAATCAACGTAGCCGGCCCTGGAATCCATTTGTATGGAACCTAATCAACGTAGCCGGCCCTGGAGTCCATTTGTACTGAACCTATTCAACGTAGCCGGCCCTGGAGTCCATTTGTATGGAACCTATTCAACGTAGCTGGCCTTGGAGTCCATTTGTATGGAACCTATTCAACGTAGCCGGCCCTGGTGTCCGTTTGTACTGAACCTAATCAACGTAGCCGGCCCTGGAGTCCATTTGTATGGAACCTAATCAACGTAGCTGGCCCTGGTGTCCATCTGCACTGAACCTAATCAACGTAGCCGGCCCTGGAATCCATTTGTATGGAACCTAATCAACGTAGCCGGCCCTGGAGTCCATTTGTACTGAACCTATTCAACGTAGCCGGCCCTGGAGTCCATTTGTATGGAACCTATTCAACGTAGCTGGCCTCTGAGTCCATTTGTATGGAACCTATTCAACGTAGCCGGCCCTGGTGTCCGTTTGTACTGAACCTAATCAACGTAGCCGGCCCTGGAGTCCATTTGTATGGAACCTAATCAACGTAGCCGGCCCTGGAGTCCATTTGTACTGAACCTAATCAACGTAGCCGGCCCTGGAGTCCATTTGTATGGAACCTAATCAACGTAGCCGGCCCTGGAGTCCATTTGTACTGAACCTTATCAACGTAGCCGGCCCTGGAGTCCATTTGTATGGAACCTATTCAACGTAGCCGGCCCTGGAGTCCATTTGTATGGAACCTATTCAACGTAGCCGGCCCTGGGGTCCATTTGTATGGAACCTAATCAACGTAGCCGGCCCTGAAATCCATTTGTACTGAACCTAATCAACGTAGCCGGCCCAGGTGTGTCTGTACTGAACCTAATCAACGTAGCCGGCCCTGGTGTCCGTTTGTACTGAACCTAATCAGCGTAGCCGGCCCTGGAGTCCATTTGTATGGAACCTAATCAACGTAGCCGGCCCTGGAGTCCATTTGTACTGAACCTAATCAACGTAGCCGGTCCTGGAGTCCATTTGTATGGAACCTAATCAACGTAGCCGGCCCTGGAGTCCATTTGTACTGCACCTAATCAACGTAGCCGGCCCTGGAGTCCATTTGTATGGAACCTATTCAACGTAGCCGGCCCTGGTGTCCGTTTGTACTGAACCTAATCAATGTAGCCGGCCCTGGAGTCCATTTGTATGGAACCTATTCAACGTAGCCGGCCCTGGAGTCCGTCTGTACTGAACCTAATCAACGTAGCCGGCCCTGGAGTCCATTTGTATGGAACCTAATCAACGTAGCCGGCCCTGGTGTCCATCTGCACTGAACCTAATCAGCGTAGCCGGCCCTGGAGTCCGTCTGCACTGAACCTAATCAACGTAGCCGGCCCTGGTATCCATCTGCACTGAACCTAATCAACGTAGCCGGCCCTGGAGTCCATCTGCACTGAACCTAATCAACGTAGGCGGCCCTGGTGTCCATCTGCACTGAACCTAATCAACGTAGCCGGCCCTGGAGTCCATTTGTATGGAACCTAATCAGCGTAGCCGGCCCTGGTGTCCGTCTGTACTGAACCTAATCAACGTAGCCTGCCCTGGTGTCCGTCTGTACTGAACCTATTCAACGTACGCCGGTCCTGGAGTCCATTTGTATGGAACCTAATCAACGTAGCCGGCCCTGGAGTCCATTTGTACTGAACCTAATCAACGTAGCCGGCCCTGGAGTCCATTTGTACTGAACCTAATCAACGTAGCCGGCCCTGGAGTCCATTTGCATGGAACCTAATTAACGTAGCTGGCCCTGGAGGCCATTTGTACTGAACCTATTCAACGTAGCCGGCCCTGGAATCCATTTGTATGGAACCTATTCAACGTAGCCGGCCGTGGTGTCCGTTTGTACTGAACCTAATTAACGTAGCCGGCCCTGGAGTCCATTTGTATAGAACCTATTCCACGTAGCCGGCCCTGGAGTCCGTCTGTACTGAACCTAATCAACGTAGCCGGCCCTGGAGTCCATTTGTATGGAACCTTATCAACGTAGCCGGCCCTGGAGTCCATTTGTATGGAACCTAATCAACGTAGCCGGCCCTGGAGTCCATTTGCACTGAACCTAATCAACGTAGCCGGCCCTGGAGTCCATTTGTATGGAACCTATTCAACGTAGCCGGCCCTGGAGTCCATTTGTATGGAACCTATTCAACGTAGCCGGCCCTGGAGTCCATTTGTATGGAACCTATTCAACGTAGCCGGCCCTGGTGTCCGTTTGTACTGAACCTAATCAACGTAGCCGGCCCTGGAGTCCATTTGTATGGAACCTAATCAACGTAGCCGGCCCTGGAGTCCATTTGTACTGAACCTAATCAACGTAGCCGGCCCAGGTGTGTCTGTACTGAACCTAATCAACGTAGCCGGCCCTGATGTCCGTCTGTACTGAACCTAATCAACGTAGCCGGCCCTGGAGTCCATTTGTACTGAACCTAATCAACTTAACGGCCCTGGAGTCCATTTGTACAGAACCTATTCAACGTAGCCGGCGCTGGAGTCCATTTGTATGGAACTTAATCAACGTAGCCGGCCCTGGAGTCCATTTGTTTGGAACCTAATCAACGTAGCCGGCCCTGGAGTCCATTTGTCTGGAACCTAATCAACGTAGCCGGCCCTGGAGTCCATTTGTACTGAACCTATTCAACGTAGCTGGCCCTGGAGTCCATTTGTATGGAACCTATTCAACGTAGCCGGCCCTGGAGTCCATTTGTATGAAACCTATTCAACGTAGCCGGCCCTGGAGTCCATTTGTATGGAACCTAATCAACGTAGTCGGCCCTGGAGTCCATTTGTATGGAACCTATTCAACGTAGCCGGCCCTGGAGTCCATTTGTATGGAACCTATTCAACGTAGCCGGCCCTGGAGTCCATTTGTATGGAACCTATTCAACGTAGCCGGCCCTGGTGTCCGTTTGTACCGAACCTAATCAACGTAGCCGGCCCTGGAGTCCATTTGTACTGAACCTAATCAACGTAACCGGCCCTGGAGTCCATTTGTATGGAACCTATTCAACGTAGCCGGCCCTGGAGTCCATTTGTATGGAACCTATTCAACGTAGCCGGCCCTGGTGTCCGTTTGTACTGAACCTAATCAACGTAGCCGGCCCTGGAGTCCATTTGTATGGAACCTATTCAACGTAGCCGGCCCTGGAGTCCGTTTGTATGGAACCTATTCAACGTAGCCGGCCCTGGAGTCCATTTGTATGGAACCTAATCAACGTAGCCGGCCCTGAAGTCCATTTGTACTGAACTTAATCAACGTAGCCGGCCCAGGTGTGTCTGTACTGAACCTAATCAACGTAGCCGGCCCTGGTGTCTGTTTGTACTGAACCTAATCAGCGTAGCCGGCTCTGGAGTCCATTTGTATGGAACCTAATCAACGTAGCCGGCCCTGGAGTCCATTTGTACTGAACCTAATCAACGTAGCCGGCCCTGGAATCCATTTGTATGGAACCTAATCAACGTAGCCGGCCCTGGAGTCCGTTTGTATGGAACCTAATCAACGTAGCCGGCCCTGGAGTCCATTTGTACTGAACCTAATCAACGTAGCCGGCCCTGGAGTCCATTTGTATGGAACCTAATCAACGTAGCCGGCCCTGGAGTCCATTTGTACTTAACCTAATCAACGTAGCCGGTTCTGGAGTCCATGTGTATGGAACCTATTCAACGTAACCGGCCCTGGAGTCCATTTGTATGGCACATATTCAACGTAGCCGGCCCTGGAGTCCATTTGTATGGAACCTAATCAACGTAGCCGGCCCTGGAGTCCATTTGTACTGCACCTAATCAACGTAGCCGGCCCTGGAGTCCATTTGTATGGAACCTATTCAACGTAGCTGGCCTCTGAGTCCATTTGTATGGAACCTATTCAACGTAGCCGGCCCTGGTGTCCGTTTGTACTGAACCTAATCAACGTAGCCGGCCCTGGTGTCTGTTTGTACTGAACCTAATCAGCGTAGCCGGCTCTGGAGTCCATTTGTATGGAACCTAATCAACGTAGCCGGCCCTGGTGTCCATCTGCACTGAACCTAATCAACGTAGCCGGCCCTGGAATCCATTTGTATGGAACCTAATCAACGTAGCCGGCCCTGGAGTCCATTTGTACTGAACCTATTCAACGTAGCCGGCCCTGGAGTCCATTTGTATGGAACCTATTCAACGTAGCTGGCCTCTGAGTCCATTTGTATGGAACCTATTCAACGTAGCCGGCCCTGGTGTCCGTTTGTACTGAACCTAATCAACGTAGCCGGCCCTGGAGTCCATTTGTATGGAACCTAATCAACGTAGCCGGCCCTGGAGTCCATTTGTACTGAACCTAATCAACGTAGCCGGCCCTGGAGTCCATTTGTATGGAACCTAATCAACGTAGCCGGCCCTGGAGTCCATTTGTACTGAACCTTATCAACGTAGCCGGCCCTGGAGTCCATTTGTATGGAACCTATTCAACGTAGCCGGCCCTGGAGTCCATTTGTATGGAACCTATTCAACGTAGCCGGCCCTGGGGTCCATTTGTATGGAACCTAATCAACGTAGCCGGCCCTGAAATCCATTTGTACTGAACCTAATCAACGTAGCCGGCCCAGGTGTGTCTGTACTGAACCTAATCAACGTAGCCGGCCCTGGTGTCCGTTTGTACTGAACCTAATCAGCGTAGCCGGCCCTGGAGTCCATTTGTATGGAACCTAATCAACGTAGCCGGCCCTGGAGTCCATTTGTACTGAACCTAATCAACGTAGCCGGTCCTGGAGTCCATTTGTATGGAACCTAATCAACGTAGCCGGCCCTGGAGTCCATTTGTACTGCACCTAATCAACGTAGCCGGCCCTGGAGTCCATTTGTATGGAACCTATTCAACGTAGCCGGCCCTGGTGTCCGTTTGTACTGAACCTAATCAATGTAGCCGGCCCTGGAGTCCATTTGTATGGAACCTATTCAACGTAGCCGGCCCTGGAGTCCGTCTGTACTGAACCTAATCAACGTAGCCGGCCCTGGAGTCCATTTGTATGGAACCTAATCAACGTAGCCGGCCCTGGTGTCCATCTGCACTGAACCTAATCAGCGTAGCCGGCCCTGGAGTCCGTCTGCACTGAACCTAATCAACGTAGCCGGCCCTGGTATCCATCTGCACTGAACCTAATCAACGTAGCCGGCCCTGGAGTCCATCTGCACTGAACCTAATCAACGTAGGCGGCCCTGGTGTCCATCTGCACTGAACCTAATCAACGTAGCCGGCCCTGGAGTCCATTTGTATGGAACCTAATCAGCGTAGCCGGCCCTGGTGTCCGTCTGTACTGAACCTAATCAACGTAGCCTGCCCTGGTGTCCGTCTGTACTGAACCTATTCAACGTACGCCGGTCCTGGAGTCCATTTGTATGGAACCTAATCAACGTAGCCGGCCCTGGAGTCCATTTGTACTGAACCTAATCAACGTAGCCGGCCCTGGAGTCCATTTGTACTGAACCTAATCAACGTAGCCGGCCCTGGAGTCCATTTGCATGGAACCTAATTAACGTAGCTGGCCCTGGAGGCCATTTGTACTGAACCTATTCAACGTAGCCGGCCCTGGAATCCATTTGTATGGAACCTATTCAACGTAGCCGGCCGTGGTGTCCGTTTGTACTGAACCTAATTAACGTAGCCGGCCCTGGAGTCCATTTGTATAGAACCTATTCCACGTAGCCGGCCCTGGAGTCCGTCTGTACTGAACCTAATCAACGTAGCCGGCCCTGGAGTCCATTTGTATGGAACCTTATCAACGTAGCCGGCCCTGGAGTCCATTTGTATGGAACCTAATCAACGTAGCCGGCCCTGGAGTCCATTTGCACTGAACCTAATCAACGTAGCCGGCCCTGGAGTCCATTTGTATGGAACCTATTCAACGTAGCCGGCCCTGGAGTCCATTTGTATGGAACCTATTCAACGTAGCCGGCCCTGGAGTCCATTTGTATGGAACCTATTCAACGTAGCCGGCCCTGGTGTCCGTTTGTACTGAACCTAATCAACGTAGCCGGCCCTGGAGTCCATTTGTATGGAACCTAATCAACGTAGCCGGCCCTGGAGTCCATTTGTACTGAACCTAATCAACGTAGCCGGCCCAGGTGTGTCTGTACTGAACCTAATCAACGTAGCCGGCCCTGATGTCCGTCTGTACTGAACCTAATCAACGTAGCCGGCCCTGGAGTCCATTTGTACTGAACCTAATCAACTTAACGGCCCTGGAGTCCATTTGTACAGAACCTATTCAACGTAGCCGGCGCTGGAGTCCATTTGTATGGAACTTAATCAACGTAGCCGGCCCTGGAGTCCATTTGTTTGGAACCTAATCAACGTAGCCGGCCCTGGAGTCCATTTGTCTGGAACCTAATCAACGTAGCCGGCCCTGGAGTCCATTTGTACTGAACCTATTCAACGTAGCTGGCCCTGGAGTCCATTTGTATGGAACCTATTCAACGTAGCCGGCCCTGGAGTCCATTTGTATGAAACCTATTCAACGTAGCCGGCCCTGGAGTCCATTTGTATGGAACCTAATCAACGTAGTCGGCCCTGGAGTCCATTTGTATGGCACCTATTCAACGTAGCCGGCCCTGGAGTCCATTTGTATGGAACCTATTCAACGTAGCCGGCCCTGGAGTCCATTTGTATGGAACCTATTCAACGTAGCCGGCCCTGGTGTCCGTTTGTACCGAACCTAATCAACGTAGCCGGCCCTGGAGTCCATTTGTACTGAACCTAATCAACGTAACCGGCCCTGGAGTCCATTTGTATGGAACCTATTCAACGTAGCCGGCCCTGGAGTCCATTTGTATGGAACCTATTCAACGTAGCCGGCCCTGGTGTCCGTTTGTACTGAACCTAATCAACGTAGCCGGCCCTGGAGTCCATTTGTATGGAACCTATTCAACGTAGCCGGCCCTGGAGTCCGTTTGTATGGAACCTATTCAACGTAGCCGGCCCTGGAGTCCATTTGTATGGAACCTAATCAACGTAGCCGGCCCTGAAGTCCATTTGTACTGAACTTAATCAACGTAGCCGGCCCAGGTGTGTCTGTACTGAACCTAATCAACGTAGCCGGCCCTGGTGTCTGTTTGTACTGAACCTAATCAGCGTAGCCGGCTCTGGAGTCCATTTGTATGGAACCTAATCAACGTAGCCGGCCCTGGAGTCCATTTGTACTGAACCTAATCAACGTAGCCGGCCCTGGAATCCATTTGTATGGAACCTAATCAACGTAGCCGGCCCTGGAGTCCGTTTGTATGGAACCTAATCAACGTAGCCGGCCCTGGAGTCCATTTGTACTGAACCTAATCAACGTAGCCGGCCCTGGAGTCCATTTGTATGGAACCTAATCAACGTAGCCGGCCCTGGAGTCCATTTGTACTTAACCTAATCAACGTAGCCGGTTCTGGAGTCCATGTGTATGGAACCTATTCAACGTAACCGGCCCTGGAGTCCATTTGTATGGCACATATTCAACGTAGCCGGCCCTGGAGTCCATTTGTATGGAACCTAATCAACGTAGCCGGCCCTGAAGTCCATTTGTACTGAACTTAATCAACGTAGCCGGCCCAGGTGTGTCTGTACTGAACCTAATCAACGTAGCCGGCCCTGGTGTCCGTTTTTACTGAACCTAATCAGCGTAGCCGCCCCTGGAGTCCATTTGTATGGAACCTATTCAACGTAGCTGGCCCTGGAGTCCATTTGTATGGAACCTATTCAACGTAGCCGGCCCTGGTGTCCGTTTGTACTGAACCTAATCAACGTAGCCGGCCCTGGTGTGTCTGTACTGAACCTAATCAACGTAGCCGGCCCTGGAGTCCATTTGTACTGAACCTAATCAACGTAGCCGGTTCTGGAGTCCATTTGTATGCAACCTATTCAACGTAGCCGGCCCTGGAGTACATTTGTATGGCACCTATTCAACGTAGCCGGCCCTGGAGTCCATTTGTATGGAACCTAATCAACGTAGCCGGCCCTGAAGTCCATTTGTACTGAACTTAATCAACGTAGTCGGCCCAGGTGTGTCTGTACTGAACCTAATCAACGTAGCCGGGCCTAGTGTCCGTTTGTACTGAACCTAATCAGCGTAGCCGGCCCTGGAGTCCATTTGTATGGAACCTAATCAACGTAGCTGGCCCTGGAGTCCATTTGTACTGAACCTAATCAACGTAGCCGGTTCTGGAGTCCATTTGTATGGAACCTAATCAACGTAGCCGGCCCTGGAGTCCATCTGTACTGAACCTAATCAACGTAGCCGGCCCTGGAGTCCATTTGTATGGAACCTAATCAACGTAGCCGGCCCTGGTGTCCATCTGCACTGAACTTAATCAACGTAGCCGGCCCTGGAAGCCATTTGTATGGAACCTAATCAACGTAGCCGGCCCTGGAGTCCATTTGTACTGAACCTATTCAACGTAGCCGGCCCTGGAGTCCATTTGTATGGAACCTATTCAACGTAGCTGGCCTTGGAGTCCATTTGTATGGAACCTATTCAACGTAGCCGGCCCTGGTGTCCGTTTGTACTGAACCTAATCAACGTAGCCGGCCCTGGAGTCCATTTGTATGGAACCTAATCAACGTAGCCGGCCCTGGAGTCCATTTGTACTGAACCTAATCAACGTAGCCGGCCCTGGAGTCCATTTGTATGGAACCTAATCAACGTAGCCGGCCCTGGAGTCCATTTGTACTGAACCTTATCAACGTAGCCGGCCCTGGAGTCCATTTGTATGGAACCTATTCAACGTAGACGGCCCTGGAATCCATTTGTATGGAACCTATTCAACGTAGCCGGCCCTGGTGTCCATTTGTACTGAACCTAATTAACGTAGCCGGCCCTGGAGTCCATTTGTATAGAACCTATTCCACGTAGCCGGCCCTGGAGTCCGTCTGTACTGAACCTAATCAACGTAGCCGGCCCTGGAGTCCATTTGTATGGAACCTAATCAACGTAGCCGGCCCTGGAGTCCATTTGTATGGAACCTAATCAACGTAGCAGGCCCTGGAGTCCATTTGCACTGAACCTAATCAACGTAGCCGGCCCTGGAGTCCATTTGTATGGAACCTAATCAACGTAGCCGGCCCTGGAGTCCATTTGTACTGAACCTATTCAACGTAGCCGGCCCTGGAGTCCATTTGCATGGAACCTATTCAACGTAGCCGGCCCTGGAGTCCATTTGTATGGAACCTATTCAACGTAGCCGGCCCTGGAGTCCATTTGTATGGAACCTAATCAACGTAGCCGGCCCTGGAGTCCATTTGTATGGAACCTATTCAACGTAGCCGGCCCTGGAGTCCATTTGTATGGAACCTATTCAACGTAGCCGGCCCTGGAGTCCATTTGTATGGAACCTATTCAACGTAGCCGGCCCTGGTGTCCGTTTGTACTGAACCTAATCAACGTAGCCGGCCCTGGAGTCCATTTGTATGGAACCTAATCAACGTAGCCGGCCCTGGAGTCCATTTGTACTGAACCTAATCAACGTAGCCGGCCCAGGTGTGTCTGTACTGAACCTAATCAACGTAGCCGGCCCTGATGTCCGTCTGTACTGAACCTAATCAACGTAGCCGGCCCTGGAGTCCATTTGTACTGAACCTAATCAACTTAGCGGCCCTGGAGTCCATTTGTACTGAACCTATTCAACGTAGCCGGCGCTGGAGTCCATTTGTATGGAACTTAATCAACGTAGCCGGCCCTGGAGTCCATTTGTATGGAACCTAATCAACGTAGCCGGCCCTGGAGTCCATTTGTCTGGAACCTAATCAACGTAGCCGGCCCTGGAGTCCATTTGTACTGAACCTATTCAACGTAGCTGGCCCTGGAGTCCATTTGTATGGAACCTATTCAACGTAGCCGGCCCTGGAGTCCATTTGTATGGAACCTATTCAACGAAGCCGGCCCTGGAGTCCATTTGTATGGAACCTAATCAACGTAGTTGGCCCTGGAGTCCATTTGTATGGAACCTATTCAACGTAGCCGGCCCTGGAGTCCATTTGTATGGAACCTATTCAACGTAGCCGGCCCTGGAGTCCATTTGTATGGAACCTATTCAACGTAGCCGGCCCTGGTGTCCGTTTGTACCGAACCTAATCAACGTAGCCGGCCCTGGAGTCCATTTGTACTGAACCTAATCAACGTAACCGGCCCTGGAGTCCATTTGTATGGAACCTATTCAACGTAGCCGGCCCTGGAGTCCATTTGTATGGAACCTATTCAACGTAGCCGGCCCTGGTGTCCGTTTGTACTGAACCTAATCAACGTAGCCGGCCCTGGAGTCCATTTGTATGGAACCTATTCAACGTAGCCGGCCCTGGAGTCCATTTGTATGGAACCTATTCAACGTAGCCGGCCCTGGAGTCCATTTGTATGGAACCTAATCAACGTAGCCGGCCCTGAAGTCCATTTGTACTGAACTTAATCAACGTAGCCGGCCCAGGTGTGTCTGTACTGAACCTAATCAACGTAGCCGGCCCTGGTGTCCGTTTGTACTGAACCTAATCAGCGTAGCCGGCCCTGGAGTCCATTTGTATGGAACCTAATCAACGTAGCCGGCCCTGGAGTCCATTTGTACTGAACCTAATCAACGTAGCCGGCCCTGGAATCCATTTGTATGGAACCTAATCAACGTAGCCGGCCCTGGAGTCCGTTTGTATGGAACCTAATCAACGTAGCCGGCCCTGGAGTCCATTTGTACTGAACCTAATCAACGTAGCCGGCCCTGGCGTCCATTTGTATGGAACCTAATCAACGTAGCCGGCCCTGGAGTCCATTTGTACTTAACCTAATCAACGTAGCCGGTTCTGGAGTCCATGTGTATGGAACCTATTCAACGTAACCGGCCCTGGAGTCCATTTGTATGGCACCTATTCAACGTAGCCGGCCCTGGAGTCCATTTATATGGAACCTAATCAACGTAGCCGGCCCTGAAGTCCATTTGTACTGAACTTAATCAACGTAGCCGGCCCAGGTGTGTCTGTACTGAACCTAATCAACGTAGCCGGCCCTGGTGTCCGTTTTTACTGAACCTAATCAGCGTAGCCGGCCCTGGAGTCCATTTGTACTGAACCTATTCAACGTAGCCGGCCCTGGAGTCCATTTGTATGGAACCTATTAAACGTAGCTGGCCCTGGAGTCCATTTGTATGGAACCTATTCAACGTAGCCGGCCCTGGTGTCCGTTTGTACTGAACCTAATCAACGTAGCTGGCCCTGGAGCCCATTTGTATGGAACCTAATCAACGTTCCCGGCCCTGGAGTCCATTTGTACTGAACCTAATCAACGTAGCCGGCCCTGGAGTCCATTTGTATGGAACCTAATCAACGTAGCCGGCCCTGGAGTCCATTTGTACTGAACCTTATCAACGTAGCCGGCCCTGGAGTCCATTTGTATGGAACCTATTCAACGTAGCCGGCCCTGGAGTCCATTTGTATGGAACCTATTCAACGTAGCCGGCCCTGGAGTCCATTTGTATGGAACCTAATCAACGTAGCCGGCCCTGGAGTCCATTTGTATGGAACCTAATCAACGTAGCCGGCCCTGGAGTCCATTTGTATGGAACCTATTCAACGTAGCCGGCCCTGGAGTCCATTTGTATGGAACCTATTCAACGTAGCCGGCCCTGGAGTCCATTTGTATGGAACCTATTCAACGTAGCCGGCCCTGGTGTCCGTTTGTACCGAACCTAATCAACGTAGCCGGCCCTGGAGTCCATTTGTACTGAACCTAATCAACGTAACCGGCCCTGGAGTCCATTTGTATGGAACCTATTCAACGTAGCCGGCCCTGGAGTCCATTTGTATGGAACCTATTCAACGTAGTCGGCCCTGGTGTCCGTTTGTACTGAACCTAATCAACGTAGCCGGCCCTGGAGTCCATTTGTATGGAACCTAATCAACGTAGCCGGCCCTGGAGTCCATTTGTACTGAACCTAATCAAAGAAGCCGGCCCAGGTGTGTCTGTACTGAACCTAATCAACGTAGCCGGCCCTGATGTCCGTCTGTACTGAACCTAATCAACGTAGCCGGCCCTGGAGTCCATTCGTACTGAACCTAATCAACTTAACGGCCCTGGAGTCCATTTGTACTGAACCTATTCAACGTAGCCGGCCCTGGAGTCCATTTGTATGGAACTTAATCAACGTAGCCGGCCCTGGAGGCCATTTGTATGGAACCTAATCAACGTAGCCGGCCCTAGAGTCCATTTGTCTGGAACCTAATCAACGTAGCCGGCCCTGGAGTCCATTTGTACTGCACCTATTCAACGTAGCCGGCCCTGGAGTCCATTTGTATGGAACCTATTCAACGTAGCCGGCCCTGGAGTCCATTTGTATGGAACCTATTCAACGTAGCCGGCCCTGGAGTCCATTTGTATGGAACCTAATCAACGTAGCCGGCCCTGGAGTCCATTTGTATGGAACCTATTCAACGTAGCCGGCCCTTGAGTCCATTTGTATGGAACCTATTCAACGTAGCCGGCCCTGGAGTCCATTTGTATGGAACCTATTCAACGTAGCTGGCCCTGGTGTCCGTTTGTACCGAACCTAATCAACGTAGCCGGCCCTGGAGTCCATTTGTACTGAACCTAATCAACGTAACCGGCCCTGGAGTCCATTTGTATGGAACCTATTCAACGTAGCCGGCCTTGGAGTCCATTTGTATGGAACCTATTCAACGTAGCCCGCCCTGGTGTCCGTTTGTACTGAACCTAATCAACGTAGCCGGCCCTGGAGTCCATTTGTATGGAACCTAATCAACGTAGCCGGCCCTGAAGTCCATTTGTACTGAACTTAATCAACGTAGCCGGCCCAGGTGTGTCTGTACTGAACCTAATCAACGTAGCCGGGCCTAGTGTCCGTTTGTACTGAACCTAATCAGCGTAGCCGGCCCTGGAGTCCATTTGTATGGAACCTAATCAACGTAGCCGGCCCTGGAGTCCATTTGTACTGAACCTAATCAACGTAGCCGGTTCTGGAGTCCATTTGTATGGAACCTAATCAACGTAGCCGGCCCTGGAGTCCATTTGTACTGAACCTAATCAACGTAGCCGGCCCTGGAATCCATTTGTATGGAACCTAATCAACGTAGCCGGCCCTGGAGTCCATTTGTATAGAACCTAATCAACGTAGCCGGCCCTGGAGTCCATTTGTACTGAACCTAATCAACGTAGCCGGCCCTGGAATCCATTTGTATGGAACCTAATCAACGTAGCCGGCCCTGGAGTGCATTTGTACTGAACCTAATCAACGTAGCCGGTTCTGGAGTCCATTTGTATGGAACCTATTCAACGTAACCGGCCCTGGAGTCCATTTGTATGGCACCTATTCAACGTAGCCGGCCCTGGAGTCCATTTGTATGGAACCTAATCAACGTAGCCGGCTCTGAAGTCCATTTGTACTGAACTTAATCAACGTAGCCGGCCCAGGTGTGTCTGTACTGAACCTAATCAACGTAGCCGGCCCTGGTGTCCGTTTGTACTGAACCTAATCAGCGTAGCCGGCCCTGGAGTCCATTTGTATGGAACCTAATCAACGTAGCCGGCCCTGGAGTCCATTTGTACTGAACCTAATCAACGTAGCCGGTTCTGGAGTCCTTTTGTATGGAACCTAATCAACGTAGCCGGCCCTGGAGTCCATTTGTACTGAACCTAATCAACGTAGCCGGCCCTGGAGTCCATTTGTATGGAACCTATTCAACGTACCCGGCCCTGGTGTCTGTTTGTACTGAACATAATCAACGTAGCCGGCCCTGGAGTCCATTTTTATGGAACCTATTCAACGTAGCCGGCCCTGGAGTCCGTCTGTACTGAACCTAATCAACGTAGCCGGCCCTGGAGTCCATTTGTATGGAACCTAATCAACGTAGCCGGCCCTGGTGTCCATCTGCACTGAACTTAATCAACGTTGCCGGCCCTGGAATCCATTTGTATGGAACCTAATCAACGTAGCCGGCCCTGGAGTCCATTTGTACTGAACCTATTCAACGTAGCCGGCCCTGGAGTCCGTTTGTATGGAACCTATTCAACGTAGCTGGCCCTGGAGTCCATTTGTATGGAACCTATTCAACGTAGCCGGCCCTGGTGTCCGTTTGTACTGAACCTAATCAACGTAGCCGGCCCTGGAGTCCATTTGTATGGAACCTAATCAACGTAGCCGGCCCTGGAGTCCATTTGTACTGCACCTAATCAACGTAGCCGGCCCTGGAGTCCATTTGTTTGGAATCTAATCAACGTAGCCGGCCCTGGAGTCCATTTGTACTGAACCTTATCAACGTAGCCGGCCCTGGAGTCCATTTGTATGGAACCTATTCAACGTAGCCGGCCCTGGAGTCCATTTGTTTGGAACCTATTCAACGTAGCCGGCCATGGAGTCCATTTGTATGGAACCTAATCAACGTAGCCGGCCCTGAAATCCATTTGTACTGAACCTAATCAACGTAGCCGGTCCTGGAGTCCATTTGTATGGAACCTAATCAACGTAGCAGGCCCTGGATTCCATTTGTACTGAACCTAATCAACGTAGCCGGCCCTGTAGTCCATTTGTATGGAACCTATTCAACGTAGCCGGCCCTGGTGTCCGTTTGTACTGAACCTAATCAACGTAGCCGGCCCTGGTGTGTCTCTACTGAACCTAATCAACGTAGCCGGCCCTGGAGTCCATCTGTACTGAACCTATTAAACGTAGCCGGCCCTGTAGTCCATTTGTACTGAACCTATTCAACGTAGCCGGCCCTGGAGTCCATTTGTACTGAACCTAATCAACGTAGCCGGCCCTGGTGTCCGTCTGTACTGAACCTAATCAACGTAGCCGGCCCTGGTGTGTCTGTACTGAACCTAATCAACGTAGCCGGCCCTGATGTCCGTCTGTACTGAATCTAATCAACGTAGCCGGCCCTGGTGTCCGTCTGTACTGAACCTCATCAACGTAGCGCACCTGATGTCCATTTGTATTGAACCTAATCAACGTAGCCGGCCCTGGTGTGCATTTGTATTAAACCTAAACAACGTAGCCGGCCCTGGAGTCCATTTGTACTGAACCTATTCAACGTAGCCGGCCCTGGGGTCCATTTGTATGGAACCTAATCAACGTAGCCGGCCCTGGAGTCCATTTGTATGGAACCTAATCAACGTAGCCGGCCCTGGAGTCCATTTGCACTGAACCTTATCAACGTAGCCGGCCCTGGAATCCATTTGTATGGAACCTAATCAACGTAGCCGGCCCTGGAGTCCATTTGTATGGAACCTAATCAACGTAGCCGGCCCTGGAGTCCATTTGTACTGAACCTAATCAACGTAGCCGGCCCTGGAGTCCATTTGTATGGAATCTAATCAACGTAGCCGGCCCTGGAGTCCATTTGTACTGAACCTAATCAACGTAGTCGGTTCTGGAGTCCATTTGTATGCAACCTATTCAACGTAGCCGGCCCTGGAGTACATTTGTATGGCACCTATTCAACGTAGCCGGCCCTGGAGTCCATTTGTACTGAACTTAATCAACGTAGCCGGCCCAGGTGTGTCTGTACTGAACCTAATCAACGTAGCCGGGCCTAGTGTCCGTTTGTACTGAACCTAATCAGCGTAGCCGGCCCTGGAGTCCATTTGTATGGAACCTAATCAACGTAGCCGGCCCTGGAGTCCATTTGTACTGAACCTTATCAACGTAGCCGGTTCTGGAGTCCATTTGTACTGAACCTATTCAACGTAGCCGGCCCTGGAGTCCATTTGTATGGAACCTATTCAACGTAGCTGGCCTTGGAGTCCATTTGTATGGAACCTATTCAACGTAGCCGGCCCTGGTGTCCGTTTGTACTGAACCTAATCAACGTAGCCGGCCCTGGAGTCGATTTGTATGGAACCTAATCAACGTAGCCGGCCCTGGAGTCCATTTGTACTGAACCTAATCAGCGTAGCCGGCCCTGGAGTCCATTTGTATGGAACCTAATCAACGTAGCCGGCCCTGGAGTCCATTTGTACTGAACCTTATCAACGTAGCCGGCCCTGGAGTCCATTTGTATGGAACCTATTCAACGTAGCCGGCCCTGGAGTCCATTTGTATGGAACCTATTCAACGTAGCCGGCCCTGGAGTCCATTTGTATGGAACCTAATCAACGTAGCCGGCCCTGAAATCCATTTGTACTGAACCTAATCAACGTAGCCGGCCCAGGTGTGTCTGTACTGAACCTAATCAACGTAGCCGGCCCTGGTGTCCGTTTGTACTGAACCTAATCAGCGTAGCCGGCCCTGGAGTCCATTTGTATGGAACCTAATCAACGTAGCCGGCCCTGGAGTCCATTTGTACTGAACATAATCAACGTAGCCGGTCCTGGAGTCCATTTGTATGGAACCTAATCAACGTAGCCGGCCCTGGAGTCCATTTGTACTGCACCTAATCAACGTAGCCGGCCCTGGAGTCCATTTGTATGGAACCTATTCAACGTAGCCGGCCCTGGTGTCCGTTTGTACTGAACCTAATCAATGTAGCCGGCCCTGGAGTCCATTTGTATGGAACCTATTCAACGTAGCCGGCCCTGGAGTCCGTCTGTACTGAACCTAATCAAAGTAGCCGGCCCTGGAGTCCATTTGTATGGAACCTAATCAACGTAGCCGGCCCTGGTGTCCATCTGCACTGAACCTAATCAGCGTAGCCGGCCCTGGAGTCCGTCTGCACTGAACCTAATCAACGTAGCCGGCCCTGGTATCCATCTACACTGAACCTAATCAACGTAGCCGGCCCTGGAGTCCATCTGCACTGAACCTAATCAACGTAGGCGGCCCTGGTGTCCATCTGCACTGAACCTAATCAACGTAGCCGGCCCTGGAGTCCATTTGTATGGAACCTAATCAGCGTAGCCGGCCCTGGTGTCCGTCTGTACTGAACCTAATCAACGTAGCCTGCCCTGGTGTCCGTCTGTACTGAACCTATTCAACGTAGCCGGTCCTGGAGTCCATTTGTATGGAACCTAATCAACGTAGCCGGCCCTGGAGTCCATTTGTACTGAACCTAATCAACGTAGCCGGCCCTGGAGTCCATTTGTACTGAACCTAATCAACGTAGCCGGCCCTGGAGTCCATTTGCATGGAACCTAATTAACGTAGCCGGCCCTGGAGGCCATTTGTACTGAACCTATTCAACGTAGCCGGCCCTGGAATCCATTTGTATGGAACCTATTCAACGTAGCCGGCCGTGGTGTCCGTTTGTACTGAACCTAATTAACGTAGCCGGCCCTGGAGTCCATTTGTATAGAACCTATTCCACGTAGCCGGCCCTGGAGTCCGTCTGTACTGAACCTAATCAACGTAGCCGGCCCTGGAGTCCATTTGTATGGAACCTTATCAACGTAGCCGGCCCTGGAGTCCATTTGTATGGAACCTAATCAACGTAGCCGGCCCTGGAGTCCATTTGCACTGAACCTAATCAACGTAGCCGGCCCTGGAGTCCATTTGTATGGAACCTAATCAACGTAGCCGGCCCTGGAGTCCATTTGTATGGAACCTATTCAACGTAGCCGGCCCTGGAGTCCATTTGTATGGAACCTATTCAACGTAGCCGGCCCTGGAGTCCATTTGTATGGAACCTATTCAACGTAGCCGGCCCTGGTGTCCGTTTGTACTGAACCTAATCAACGTAGCCGGCCCTGGAGTCCATTTGTATGGAACCTAATCAACGTAGCCGGCCCTGGAGTCCATTTGTACTGAACCTAATCAACGTAGCCGGCCCAGGTGTGTCTGTACTGAACCTAATCAACGTAGCCGGCCCTGATGTCCGTCTGTACTGAACCTAATCAACGTAGCCGGCCCTGGAGTCCATTTGTACTGAACCTAATCAACTTAACGGCCCTGGAGTCCATTTGTACAGAACCTATTCAACGTAGCCGGCGCTGGAGTCCATTTGTATGGAACTTAATCAACGTAGCCGGCCCTGGAGTCCATTTGTATGGAACCTAATCAACGTAGCCGGCCCTGGAGTCCATTTGTCTGGAACCTAATCAACGTAGCCGGCCCTGGAGTCCATTTGTACTGAACCTATTCAACGTAGCTGGCCCTGGAGTCCATTTGTATGGAACCTATTCAACGTAGCCGGCCCTGAAGTCCATTTGTATGGAACCTATTCAACGTAGCCGGCCCTGGAGTCCATTTGTATGGAACCTAATCAACGTAGTCGGCCCTGGAGTCCATTTGTATGGAACCTATTCAACGTAGCCGGCCCTGGAGTCCATTTGTATGGAACCTATTCAACGTAGCCGGCCCTGGAGTCCATTTGTATGGAACCTATTCAACGTAGCCGGCCCTGGTGTCCGTTTGTACCGAACCTAATCAACGTAGCCGGCCCTGGAGTCCATTTGTACTGAACCTAATCAACGTAACCGGCCCTGGAGTCCATTTGTATGGAACCTATTCAACGTAGCCGGCCCTGGAGTCCATTTGTATGGAACCTATTCAACGTAGCCGGCCCTGGTGTCCGTTTGTACTGAACCTAATCAACGTAGCCGGCCCTGGAGTCCATTTGTATGGAACCTATTCAACGTAGCCGGCCCTGGAGTCCATTTGTATGGAACCTATTCAACGTAGCCGGCCCTGGAGTCCATTTGTATGGAACCTAATCAACGTAGCCGGCCCTGAAGTCCATTTGTACTGAACTTAATCAACGTAGCCGGCCCAGGTGTGTCTGTACTGAACCTAATCAACGTAGCCGGCCCTGGTGTCCGTTTGTACTGAACCTAATCAGCGTAGCCGGCCCTGGAGTCCATTTGTATGGAACCTAATCAACGTAGCCGGCCCTGGAGTCCATTTGTACTGAACCTAATCAACGTAGCCGGCCCTGGAATCCATTTGTATGGAACCTAATCAACGTAGCCGGCCCTGGAGTCCGTTTGTATGGAACCTAATCAACGTAGCCGGCCCTGGAGTCCATTTGTACTGAACCTAATCAACGTAGCCGGCCCTGGCGTCCATTTGTATGGAACCTAATCAACGTAGCCGGCCCTGGAGTCCATTTGTACTTAACCTAATCAACGTAGCCGGTTCTGGAGTCCATGTGTATGGAACCTATTCAACGTAACCGGCCCTGGAGTCCATTTGTACTGAACTTAATCAACGTAGCCGGCCCAGGTGTGTCTGTACTGAACCTAATCAACGTAGCCGGCCCTGGTGTCCGTTTTTACTGAACCTAATCAGCGTAGCCGGCCCTGGAGTCCATTTGTACTGAACCTATTCAACGTAGCCGGCCCTGGAGTCCATTTGTATGGAACCTATTAAACGTAGCTGGCCCTGGAGTCCATTTGTATGGAACCTATTCAACGTAGCCGGCCCTGGTGTCCGTTTGTACTGAACCTAATCAACGTAGCCGGCCCTGGAGCCCATTTGTATGGAACCTTATCAACGTTCCCGGCCCTGGAGTCCATTTGTACTGAACCTAATCAACGTAGCCGGCCCTGGAGTCCATTTGTATGGAACCTAATCAACGTAGCCGGCCCTGGAGTCCATTTGTACTGAACCTTATCAACGTAGCCGGCCCTGGAGTCCATTTGTATGGAACCTATTCAACGTAGCCGGCCCTGGAGTCCATTTGTATGGAACCTATTCAACGTAGCCGGCCCTGGAGTCCATTTGTATGGAACCTAATCAACGTAGCCGGCCCTGGAGTCCATTTGTATGGAACCTAATCAACGTAGCCGGCCCTGGAGTCCATTTGTATGGAACCTATTCAACGTAGCCGGCCCTGGAGTCCATTTGTATGGAACCTATTCAACGTAGCCGGCCCTGGAGTCCATTTGTACTGAACTTAATCAACGTAGCCGGCCCAGGTGTGTCTGTACTGAACCTAATCAACGTAGCCGGGCCTAGTGTCCGTTTGTACTGAACCTAATCAGCGTAGCCGGCCCTGGAGTCCATTTGTATGGAACCTAATCAACGTAGCCGGCCCTGGAGTCCATTTGTACTGAACCTTATCAACGTAGCCGGTTCTGGAGTCCATTTGTACTGAACCTATTCAACGTAGCCGGCCCTGGAGTCCATTTGTATGGAACCTATTCAACGTAGCTGGCCTTGGAGTCCATTTGTATGGAACCTATTCAACGTAGCCGGCCCTGGTGTCCGTTTGTACTGAACCTAATCAACGTAGCCGGCCCTGGAGTCGATTTGTATGGAACCTAATCAACGTAGCCGGCCCTGGAGTCCATTTGTACTGAACCTAATCAGCGTAGCCGGCCCTGGAGTCCATTTGTATGGAACCTAATCAACGTAGCCGGCCCTGGAGTCCATTTGTACTGAACCTTATCAACGTAGCCGGCCCTGGAGTCCATTTGTATGGAACCTATTCAACGTAGCCGGCCCTGGAGTCCATTTGTATGGAACCTATTCAACGTAGCCGGCCCTGGAGTCCATTTGTATGGAACCTAATCAACGTAGCCGGCCCTGAAATCCATTTGTACTGAACCTAATCAACGTAGCCGGCCCAGGTGTGTCTGTACTGAACCTAATCAACGTAGCCGGCCCTGGTGTCCGTTTGTACTGAACCTAATCAGCGTAGCCGGCCCTGGAGTCCATTTGTATGGAACCTAATCAACGTAGCCGGCCCTGGAGTCCATTTGTACTGAACATAATCAACGTAGCCGGTCCTGGAGTCCATTTGTATGGAACCTAATCAACGTAGCCGGCCCTGGAGTCCATTTGTACTGCACCTAATCAACGTAGCCGGCCCTGGAGTCCATTTGTATGGAACCTATTCAACGTAGCCGGCCCTGGTGTCCGTTTGTACTGAACCTAATCAATGTAGCCGGCCCTGGAGTCCATTTGTATGGAACCTATTCAACGTAGCCGGCCCTGGAGTCCGTCTGTACTGAACCTAATCAAAGTAGCCGGCCCTGGAGTCCATTTGTATGGAACCTAATCAACGTAGCCGGCCCTGGTGTCCATCTGCACTGAACCTAATCAGCGTAGCCGGCCCTGGAGTCCGTCTGCACTGAACCTAATCAACGTAGCCGGCCCTGGTATCCATCTACACTGAACCTAATCAACGTAGCCGGCCCTGGAGTCCATCTGCACTGAACCTAATCAACGTAGGCGGCCCTGGTGTCCATCTGCACTGAACCTAATCAACGTAGCCGGCCCTGGAGTCCATTTGTATGGAACCTAATCAGCGTAGCCGGCCCTGGTGTCCGTCTGTACTGAACCTAATCAACGTAGCCTGCCCTGGTGTCCGTCTGTACTGAACCTATTCAACGTAGCCGGTCCTGGAGTCCATTTGTATGGAACCTAATCAACGTAGCCGGCCCTGGAGTCCATTTGTACTGAACCTAATCAACGTAGCCGGCCCTGGAGTCCATTTGTACTGAACCTAATCAACGTAGCCGGCCCTGGAGTCCATTTGCATGGAACCTAATTAACGTAGCCGGCCCTGGAGGCCATTTGTACTGAACCTATTCAACGTAGCCGGCCCTGGAATCCATTTGTATGGAACCTATTCAACGTAGCCGGCCGTGGTGTCCGTTTGTACTGAACCTAATTAACGTAGCCGGCCCTGGAGTCCATTTGTATAGAACCTATTCCACGTAGCCGGCCCTGGAGTCCGTCTGTACTGAACCTAATCAACGTAGCCGGCCCTGGAGTCCATTTGTATGGAACCTAATCAACGTAGTCGGCCCTGGAGTCCATTTGTATGGAACCTATTCAACGTAGCCGGCCCTGGAGTCCATTTGTATGGAACCTATTCAACGTAGCCGGCCCTGGAGTCCATTTGTATGGAACCTATTCAACGTAGCCGGCCCTGGTGTCCGTTTGTACCGAACCTAATCAACGTAGCCGGCCCTGGAGTCCATTTGTACTGAACCTAATCAACGTAACCGGCCCTGGAGTCCATTTGTATGGAACCTATTCAACGTAGCCGGCCCTGGAGTCCATTTGTATGGAACCTATTCAACGTAGCCGGCCCTGGTGTCCGTTTGTACTGAACCTAATCAACGTAGCCGGCCCTGGAGTCCATTTGTATGGAACCTATTCAACGTAGCCGGCCCTGGAGTCCATTTGTATGGAACCTATTCAACGTAGCCGGCCCTGGAGTCCATTTGTATGGAACCTAATCAACGTAGCCGGCCCTGAAGTCCATTTGTACTGAACTTAATCAACGTAGCCGGCCCAGGTGTGTCTGTACTGAACCTAATCAACGTAGCCGGCCCTGGTGTCCGTTTGTACTGAACCTAATCAGCGTAGCCGGCCCTGGAGTCCATTTGTATGGAACCTAATCAACGTAGCCGGCCCTGGAGTCCATTTGTACTGAACCTAATCAACGTAGCCGGCCCTGGAATCCATTTGTATGGAACCTAATCAACGTAGCCGGCCCTGGAGTCCGTTTGTATGGAACCTAATCAACGTAGCCGGCCCTGGAGTCCATTTGTACTGAACCTAATCAACGTAGCCGGCCCTGGCGTCCATTTGTATGGAACCTAATCAACGTAGCCGGCCCTGGAGTCCATTTGTACTTAACCTAATCAACGTAGCCGGTTCTGGAGTCCATGTGTATGGAACCTATTCAACGTAACCGGCCCTGGAGTCCATTTGTACTGAACTTAATCAACGTAGCCGGCCCAGGTGTGTCTGTACTGAACCTAATCAACGTAGCCGGCCCTGGTGTCCGTTTTTACTGAACCTAATCAGCGTAGCCGGCCCTGGAGTCCATTTGTACTGAACCTATTCAACGTAGCCGGCCCTGGAGTCCATTTGTATGGAACCTATTAAACGTAGCTGGCCCTGGAGTCCATTTGTATGGAACCTATTCAACGTAGCCGGCCCTGGTGTCCGTTTGTACTGAACCTAATCAACGTAGCCGGCCCTGGAGCCCATTTGTATGGAACCTTATCAACGTTCCCGGCCCTGGAGTCCATTTGTACTGAACCTAATCAACGTAGCCGGCCCTGGAGTCCATTTGTATGGAACCTAATCAACGTAGCCGGCCCTGGAGTCCATTTGTACTGAACCTTATCAACGTAGCCGGCCCTGGAGTCCATTTGTATGGAACCTATTCAACGTAGCCGGCCCTGGAGTCCATTTGTATGGAACCTATTCAACGTAGCCGGCCCTGGAGTCCATTTGTATGGAACCTAATCAACGTAGCCGGCCCTGGAGTCCATTTGTATGGAACCTAATCAACGTAGCCGGCCCTGGAGTCCATTTGTATGGAACCTATTCAACGTAGCCGGCCCTGGAGTCCATTTGTATGGAACCTATTCAACGTAGCCGGCCCTGGAGTCCATTTGTATGGAACCTATTCAACGTAGCCGGCCCTGGTGTCCGTTTGTACCGAACCTAATCAACGTAGCCGGCCCTGGAGTCCATTTGTACTGAACCTAATCAACGTAACCGGCCCTGGAGTCCATTTGTATGGAACCTATTCAACGTAGCCGGCCCTGGAGTCCATTTGTATGGAACCTATTCAACGTAGTCGGCCCTGGTGTCCGTTTGTACTGAACCTAATCAACGTAGCCGGCCCTGGAGTCCATTTGTATGGAACCTAATCAACGTAGCCGGCCCTGGAGTCCATTTGTACTGAACCTAATCAAAGTAGCCGGCCCAGGTGTGTCTGTACTGAACCTAATCAACGTAGCCGGCCCTGATGTCCGTCTGTACTGAACCTAATCAACGTAGCCGGCCCTGGAGTCCATTCGTACTGAACCTAATCAACTTAACGGCCCTGGAGTCCATTTGTACTGAACCTATTCAACGTAGCCGGCCCTGGAGTCCATTTGTATGGAACTTAATCAACGTAGCCGGCCCTGGAGGCCATTTGTATGGAACCTAATCAACGTAGCCGGCCCTAGAGTCCATTTGTCTGGAACCTAATCAACGTAGCCGGCCCTGGAGTCCATTTCTACTGAACCTATTCAACGTAGCCGGCCCTGGAGTCCATTTGTATGGAACCTATTCAACGTAGCCGGCCCTGGAGTCCATTTGTATGGAACCTATTCAACGTAGCCGGCCCTGGAGTCCATTTGTATGGAACCTAATCAACGTAGCCGGCCCTGGAGTCCATTTGTATGGAACCTATTCAACGTAGCCGGCCCTTGAGTCCATTTGTATGGAACCTATTCAACGTAGCCGGCCCTGGAGTCCATTTGTATGGAACCTATTCAACGTAGCTGGCCCTGGTGTCCGTTTGTACCGAACCTAATCAACGTAGCCGGCCCTGGAGTCCATTTGTACTGAACCTAATCAACGTAACCGGCCCTGGAGTCCATTTGTATGGAACCTATTCAACGTAGCCGGCCTTGGAGTCCATTTGTATGGAACCTATTCAACGTAGCCCGCCCTGGTGTCCGTTTGTACTGAACCTAATCAACGTAGCCGGCCCTGGAGTCCATTTGTATGGAACCTAATCAACGTAGCCGGCCCTGAAGTCCATTTGTACTGAACTTAATCAACGTAGCCGGCCCAGGTGTGTCTGTACTGAACCTAATCAACGTAGCCGGGCCTAGTGTCCGTTTGTACTGAACCTAATCAGCGTAGCCGGCCCTGGAGTCCATTTGTATGGAACCTAATCAACGTAGCCGGCCCTGGAGTCCATTTGTACTGAACCTAATCAACGTAGCCGGTTCTGGAGTCCATTTGTATGGAACCTAATCAACGTAGCCGGCCCTGGAGTCCATTTGTACTGAACCTAATCAACGTAGCCGGCCCTGGAATCCATTTGTATGGAACCTAATCAACGTAGCCGGCCCTGGAGTCCATTTGTATAGAACCTAATCAACGTAGCCGGCCCTGGAGTCCATTTGCACTGAACCTAATCAACGTAGCCGGCCCTGGAGTCCATTTGTATGGAACCTAATCAACGTAGCCGGCCCTGGAGTGCATTTGTACTGAACCTAATCAACGTAGCCGGTTCTGGAGTCCATTTGTATGGAACCTATTCAACGTAACCGGCCCTGGAGTCCATTTGTATGGCACCTATTCAACGTAGCCGGCCCTGGAGTCCATTTGTATCGAACCTAATCAACGTAGCCGGCTCTGAAGTCCATTTGTACTGAACTTAATCAACGTAGCCGGCCCAGGTGTGTCTGTACTGAACCTAATCAACGTAGCCGGCCCTGGTGTCCGTTTGTACTGAACCTAATCAGCGTAGCCGGCCCTGGAGTCCATTTGTATGGAACCTAATCAACGTAGCCGGCCCTGGAGTCCATTTGTACTGAACCTAATCAACGTAGCCGGTTCTGGAGTCCTTTTGTATGGAACCTAATCAACGTAGCCGGCCCTGGAGTCCATTTGTACTGAACCTAATCAACGTAGCCGGCCCTGGAGTCCATTTGTATGGAACCTATTCAACGTACCCGGCCCTGGTGTCTGTTTGTACTGAACATAATCAACGTAGCCGGCCCTGGAGTCCATTTTTATGGAACCTATTCAACGTAGCCGGCCCTGGAGTCCGTCTGTACTGAACCTAATCAACGTAGCCGGCCCTGGAGTCCATTTGTATGGAACCTAATCAACGTAGCCGGCCCTGGTGTCCATCTGCACTGAACTTAATCAACGTTGCCGGCCCTGGAATCCATTTGTATGGAACCTAATCAACGTAGCCGGCCCTGGAGTCCATTTGTACTGAACCTATTCAACGTAGCCGGCCCTGGGGTCCATTTGTATGGAACCTAATCAACGTAGCTGGCCCTGGAGTCCATTTGTTTGGAATCTAATCAACGTAGCCGGCCCTGGAGTCCATTTGTACTGAACCTTATCAACGTAGCCGGCCCTGGAGTCCATTTGTATGGAACCTATTCAACGTAGCCGGCCCTGGAGTCCATTTGTTTGGAACCTATTCAACGTAGCCGGCCATGGAGTCCATTTGTATGGAACCTAATCAACGTAGCCGGCCCTGAAATCCATTTGTACTGAACCTAATCAACGTAGCCGGTCCTGGAGTCCATTTGTATGGAACCTAATCAACGTAGCAGGCCCTGGATTCCATTTGTACTGAACCTAATCAACGTAGCCGGCCCTGTAGTCCATTTGTATGGAACCTATTCAACGTAGCCGGCCCTGGTGTCCGTTTGTACTGAACCTAATCAACGTAGCCGGCCCTGGTGTGTCTCTACTGAACCTAATCAACGTAGCCGGCCCTGGAGTCCATCTGTACTGAACCTATTCAACGTAGCCGGCCCTGTAGTCCATTTGTACTGAACCTATTCAACGTAGCCGGCCCTGGAGTCCATTTGTACTGAACCTAATCAACGTAGCCGGCCCTGGTGTCCGTCTGTACTGAACCTAATCAACGTAGCCGGCCCTGGTGTGTCTGTACTGAACCTAATCAACGTAGCCGGCCCTGATGTCCGTCTGTACTGAATCTAATCAACGTAGCCGGCCCTGGTGTCCGTCTGTACTGAACCTCATCAACGTAGCGCGCCTGATGTCCATTTGTATTGAACCTAATCAACGTAGCCGGCCCTGGTGTGCATTTGTATTAAACCTAAACAACGTAGCCGGCCCTGGAGTCCATTTGTACTGAACCTATTCAACGTAGCCGGCCCTGGGGTCCATTTGTATGGAACCTAATCAACGTAGCCGGCCCTGGAGTCCATTTGTATGGAACCTAATCAACGTAGCCGGCCCTGGAGTCCATTTGCACTGAACCTTATCAACGTAGCCGGCCCTGGAATCCATTTGTATGGAACCTAATCAACGTAGCCGGCCCTGGAGTCCATTTGTATGGAACCTAATCAACGTAGCCGGCCCTGGAGTCCATTTGTACTGAACCTAATCAACGTAGCCGGCCCTGGAGTCCATTTGTATGGAATCTAATCAACGTAGCCGGCCCTGGAGTCCATTTGTACTGAACCTAATCAACGTAGTCGGTTCTGGAGTCCATTTGTATGCAACCTATTCAACGTAGCCGGCCCTGGAGTACATTTGTATGGCACCTATTCAACGTAGCCGGCCCTGGAGTCCATTTGTATGGAACCTAATCAACGTAGCCGGCCCTGAAGTCCATTTGTACTGAACTTAATCAACGTAGCCGGCCCAGGTGTGTCTGTACTGAACCTAATCAACGTAGCCGGGCCTAGTGTCCGTTTGTACTGAACCTAATCAGCGTAGCCGGCCCTGGAGTCCATTTGTATGGAACCTAATCAACGTAGCCGGCCCTGGAGTCCATTTGTACTGAACCTTATCAACGTAGCCGGTTCTGGAGTCCATTTGTATGGAACCTAATCAACGTAGCCGGCCCTTGAGTCCGTCTGTACTGAACCTAATCAACGTAGCCGGCCCTGGAGTCCATTTGTATGGAACCTAATCAACGTAGCCGGCCCTGGTGTCCATCTGCACTGAACCTAATCAACGTAGCCGGCCCTGGAATCCATTTGTATGGAACCTAATCAACGTAGCCGGCCCTGGAGTCCATTTGTACTGAACCTATTCAACGTAGCCGGCCCTGGAGTCCATTTGTATGGAACCTATTCAACGTAGCTGGCCTTGGAGTCCATTTGTATGGAACCTATTCAACGTAGCCGGCCCTGGTGTCCGTTTGTACTGAACCTAATCAACGTAGCCGGCCCTGGAGTCCATTTGTATGGAACCTAATCAACGTAGCCGGCCCTGGAGTCCATTTGTACTGAACCTAATCAACGTAGCCGGCCCTGGAGTCCATTTGTATGGAACCTAATCAACGTAGCCGGCCCTGGAGTCCATTTGTACTGAACCTTATCAACGTAGCCGGCCCTGGAGTCCATTTGTATGGAACCTATTCAACGTAGCCGGCCCTGGAGTCCATTTGTATGGAACCTATTCAACGTAGCCGGCCCTGGAGTCCATTTGTATGGAACCTAATCAACGCAGCCGGCCCTGAAATCCATTTGTACTGAACCTAATCAACGTAGCCGGCCCAGGTGTGTCTGTACTGAACCTAATCAACGTAGCCGGCCCTGGTGTCCGTTTGTACTGAACCTAATCAGCGTAGCCGGCCCTGGAGTCCATTTGTATGGAACCTAATCAACGTAGCCGGCCCTGGAGTCCATTTGTACTGAACCTAATCAACGTAGCCGGTCCTGGAGTCCATTTGTATGGAACCTAATCAACGTAGCCGGCCCTGGAGTCCATTTGTACTGCATCTAATCAACGTAGCCGGCCCTGGAGTCCATTTGTATGGAACCTATTCAACGTAGCCGGCCCTGGTGTCCGTTTGTACTGAACCTAATCAATGTAGCCGGCCCTGGAGTCCATTTGTATGGACCCTATTCAACGTAGCCGGCCCTGGAGTCCGTCTGTACTGAACCTAATCAACGTAGCCGGCCCTGGAGTCCATTTGTATGGAACCTAATCAACGTAGCCGGCCCTGGTGTCCATCTGCACTGAACCTAATCAGCGTAGCCGGCCCTGGAGTCCGTCTGCACTGAACCTAATCAACGTAGCCGGCCCTGGTATCCATCTGCACTGAACCTAATCAACGTAGCCGGCCCTGGAGTCCATCTGCACTGAACCTAATCAACGTAGGCGGCCCTGGTGTCCATCTGCACTGAACCTAATCAACGTAGCCGGCCCTGGAGTCCATTTGTATGGAACCTAATCAGCGTAGCCGGCCCTGGTGTCCGTCTGTACTGAACCTAATCAACGTAGCCTGCCCTGGTGTCCGTCTGTACTGAACCTATTCAACGTAGCCGGTCCTGGAGTCCATTTGTATGGAACCTAATCAACGTAGCCGGCCCTGGAGTCCATTTGTACTGAACCTAATCAACGTAGCCGGCCCTGGAGTCCATTTGTACTGAACCTAATCAACGTAGCCGGCCCTGGAGTCCATTTGCATGGAACCTAATTAACGTAGCCGGCCCTGGAGGCCATTTGTACTGAACCTATTCAACGTAGCCGGCCCTGGAATCCATTTGTATGGAACCTATTCAACGTAGCCGGCCGTGGTGTCCGTTTGTACTGAACCTAATTAACGTAGCCGGCCCTGGAGTCCATTTGTATAGAACCTATTCCACGTAGCCGGCCCTGGAGTCCGTCTGTACTGAACCTAATCAACGTAGCCGGCCCTGGAGTCCATTTGTATGGAACCTTATCAACGTAGCCGGCCCTGGAGTCCATTTGTATGGAACCTAATCAACGTAGCCGGCCCTGGAGTCCATTTGCACTGAACCTAATCAACGTAGCCGGCCCTGGAGTCCATTTGTATGGAACCTAATCAACGTAGCCGGCCCTGGAGTCCATTTGTATGGAACCTATTCAACGTAGCCGGCCCTGGAGTCCATTTGTATGGAACCTATTCAACGTAGCCGGCCCTGGAGTCCATTTGTATGGAACCTATTCAACGTAGCCGGCCCTGGTGTCCGTTTGTACTGAACCTAATCAACGTAGCCGGCCCTGGAGTCCATTTGTATGGAACCTAATCAACGTAGCCGGCCCTGGAGTCCATTTGTACTGAACCTAATCAACGTAGCCGGCCCAGGTGTGTCTGTACTGAACCTAATCAACGTAGCCGGCCCTGATGTCCGTCTGTACTGAACCTAATCAACGTAGCCGGCCCTGGAGTCCATTTGTACTGAACCTAATCAACTTAACGGCCCTGGAGTCCATTTGTACAGAACCTATTCAACGTAGCCGGCGCTGGAGTCCATTTGTATGGAACTTAATCAACGTAGCCGGCCCTGGAGTCCATTTGTATGGAACCTAATCAACGTAGCCGGCCCTGGAGTCCATTTGTCTGGAACCAAATCAACGTAGCCGGCCCTGGAGTCCATTTGTACTGAACCTATTCAACGTAGCTGGCCCTGGAGTCCATTTGTATGGAACCTATTCAACGTAGCCGGCCCTGGAGTCCATTTGTATGGAACCTATTCAACGTAGCCGGCCCTGGAGTCCATTTGTATGGAACCTAATCAACGTAGTCGGCCCTGGAGTCCATTTGTATGGAACCTATTCAACGTAGCCGGCCCTGGAGTCCATTTGTATGGAACCTATTCAACGTAGCCGGCCCTGGAGTCCATTTGTATGGAACCTATTCAACGTAGCCGGCCCTGGTGTCCGTTTGTACCGAACCTAATCAACGTAGCCGGCCCTGGAGTCCATTTGTACTGAACCTAATCAACGTAACCGGCCCTGGAGTCCATTTGTATGGAACCTATTCAACGTAGCCGGCCCTGGAGTCCATTTGTATGGAACCTATTCAACGTAGCCGGCCCTGGTGTCCGTTTGTACTGAACCTAATCAACGTAGCCGGCCCTGGAGTCCATTTGTATGGAACCTATTCAACGTAGCCGGCCCTGGAGTCCGTTTGTATGGAACCTACTCAACGTAGCCGGCCCTGGAGTCCATTTGTATGGAACCTAATCAACGTAGCCGGCCCTGAAGTCCATTTGTACTGAACTTAATCAACGTAGCCGGCCCAGGTGTGTCTGTACTGAACCTAATCAACGTAGCCGGCCCTGGTGTCCGTTTGTACTGAACCTAATCAGCGTAGCCGGCTCTGGAGTCCATTTGTACTGAACCTAATCAACGTAGCCGGCCCTGGAGTCCATTTGTATGGAATCTAATCAACGTAGCCGGCCCTGGAGTCCATTTGTACTGAACCTAATCAACGTAGTCGGTTCTGGAGTCCATTTGTATGCAACCTATTCAACGTAGCCGGCCCTGGAGTACATTTGTATGGCACCTATTCAACGTAGCCGGCCCTGGAGTCCATTTTTATGGAACCTAATCAACGTAGCCGGCCCTGAAGTCCATTTGTACTGAACTTAATCAACGTAGCCGGCCCAGGTGTGTCTGTACTGAACCTAATCAACGTAGCCGGGCCTAGTGTCCGTTTGTACTGAACCTAATCAGCGTAGCCGGCCCTGGAGTCCATTTGTATGGAACCTAATCAACGTAGCCGGCCCTGGAGTCCATTTGTACTGAACCTTATCAACGTAGCCGGTTCTGGAGTCCATTTGTATGGAACCTAATCAACGTAGCCGGCCCTTGAGTCCGTCTGTACTGAACCTAATCAACGTAGCCGGCCCTGGAGTCCATTTGTATGGAACCTAATCAACGTAGCCGGCCCTGGTGTCCATCTGCACTGAACCTAATCAACGTAGCCGGCCCTGGAATCCATTTGTATGGAACCTAATCAACGTAGCCGGCCCTGGAGTCCATTTGTACTGAACCTATTCAACGTAGCCGGCCCTGGAGTCCATTTGTATGGAACCTATTCAACGTAGCTGGCCTTGGAGTCCATTTGTATGGAACCTATTCAACGTAGCCGGCCCTGGTGTCCGTTTGTACTGAACCTAATCAACGTAGCCGGCCCTGGAGTCCATTTGTATGGAACCTAATCAACGTAGCCGGCCCTGGAGTCCATTTGTACTGAACCTAATCAACGTAGCCGGCCCTGGAGTCCATTTGTGTGGAACCTAATCAACGTAGCCGGCCCTGGAGTCCATTTGTACTGAACCTTATCAACGTAGCCGGCCCTGGAGTCCATTTGTATGGAACCTATTCAACGTAGCCGGCCCTGGAGTCCATTTGTATGGAACCTATTCAACGTAGCCGGCCCTGGAGTCCATTTGTATGGAACCTAATCAACGTAGCCGGCCCTGAAATCCATTTGTACTGAACCTAATCAACGTAGCCGGCCCAGGTGTGTCTGTACTGAACCTAATCAACGTAGCCGGCCCTGGTGTCCGTTTGTACTGAACCTAATCAGCGTAGCCGGCCCTGGAGTCCATTTGTATGGAACCTAATCAACGTAGCCGGCCCTGGAGTCCATTTGTACTGAACCTAATCAACGTAGCCGGTCCTGGAGTCCATTTGTATGGAACCTAATCAACGTAGCCGGCCCTGGAGTCCATTTGTACTGCATCTAATCAACGTAGCCGGCCCTGGAGTCCATTTGTATGGAACCTATTCAACGTAGCCGGCCCTGGTGTCCGTTTGTACTGAACCTAATCAATGTAGCCGGCCCTGGAGTCCATTTGTATGGAACCTATTCAACGTAGCCGGCCCTGGAGTCCGTCTGTACTGAACCTAATCAACGTAGCCGGCCCTGGAGTCCATTTGTATGGAACCTAATCAACGTAGCCGGCCCTGGTGTCCATCTGCACTGAACCTAATCAGCGTAGCCGGCCCTGGAGTCCGTCTGCACTGAACCTAATCAACGTAGCCGGCCCTGGTATCCATCTGCACTGAACCTAATCAACGTAGCCGGCCCTGGAGTCCATCTGCATTGAACCTAATCAACGTAGGCGGCCCTGGTGTCCATCTGCACTGAACCTAATCAACGTAGCCGGCCCTGGAGTCCATTTGTATGGAACCTAATCAGCGTAGCCGGCCCTGGTGTCCGTCTGTACTGAACCTAATCAACGTAGCCTGCCCTGGTGTCCGTCTGTACTGAACCTATTCAACGTAGCCGGTCCTGGAGTCCATTTGTATGGAACCTAATCAACGTAGCCGGCCCTGGAGTCCATTTGTACTGAACCTAATCAACGTAGCCGGCCCTGGAGTCCATTTGTACTGAACCTAATCAACGTAGCCGGCCCTGGAGTCCATTTGCATGGAACCTAATTAACGTAGCCGGCCCTGGAGGCCATTTGTACTGAACCTATTCAACGTAGCCGGCCCTGGAATCCATTTGTATGGAACCTATTCAACGTAGCCGGCCGTGGTGTCCGTTTGTACTGAACCTAATTAACGTAGCCGGCCCTGGAGTCCATTTGTATAGAACCTATTCCACGTAGCCGGCCCTGGAGTCCGTCTGTACTGAACCTAATCAACGTAGCCGGCCCTGGAGTCCATTTGTATGGAACCTTATCAACGTAGCCGGCCCTGGAGTCCATTTGTATGGAACCTAATCAACGTAGCCGGCCCTGGAGTCCATTTGCACTGAACCTAATCAACGTAGCCGGCCCTGGAGTCCATTTGTATGGAACCTAATCAACGTAGCCGGCCCTGGAGTCCATTTGTATGGAACCTATTCAACGTAGCCGGCCCTGGAGTCCATTTGTATGGAACCTATTCAACGTAGCCGGCCCTGGAGTCCATTTGTATGGAACCTATTCAACGTAGCCGGCCCTGGTGTCCGTTTGTACTGAACCTAATCAACGTAGCCGGCCCTGGAGTCCATTTGTATGGAACCTAATCAACGTAGCCGGCCCTGGAGTTTATTTGTACTGAACCTAATCAACGTAGCCGGCCCAGGTGTGTCTGTACTGAACCTAATCAACGTAGCCGGCCCTGATGTCCGTCTGTACTGAACCTAATCAACGTAGCCGGCCCTGGAGTCCATTTGTACTGAACCTAATCAACTTAACGGCCCTGGAGTCCATTTGTACAGAACCTATTCAACGTAGCCGGCGCTGGAGTCCATTTGTATGGAACTTAATCAACGTAGCCGGCCCTGGAGTCCATTTGTATGGAACCTAATCAACGTAGCCGGCCCTGGAGTCCATTTGTCTGGAACCAAATCAACGTAGCCGGCCCTGGATTCCATTTGTACTGAACCTATTCAACGTAGCTGGCCCTGGAGTCCATTTGTATGGAACCTATTCAACGTAGCCGGCCCTGGAGTCCATTTGTATGGAACCTATTCAACGTAGCCGGCCCTGGAGTCCATTTGTATGGAACTTAATCAACGTAGTCGGCCCTGGAGTCCATTTGTATGGAACCTATTCAACGTAGCCGGCCCTGGAGTCCATTTGTATGGAACCTATTCAACGTAGCCGGCCCTGGTGTCCGTTTGTACCGAACCTAATCAACGTAGCCGGCCCTGGAGTCCATTTGTACTGAACCTAATCAACGTAACCGGCCCTGGAGTCCATTTGTATGGAACCTATTCAACGTAGCCGGCCCTGGAGTCCATTTGTATGGAACCTATTCAACGTAGCCGGCCCTGGTGTCCGTTTGTACTGAACCTAATCAACGTAGCCGGCCCTGGAGTCCATTTGTATGGAACCTATTCAACGTAGCCGGCCCTGGAGTCCGTTTGTATGGAACCTATTCAACGTAGCCGGCCCTGGAGTCCATTTGTATGGAACCTAATCAACGTAGCCGGCCCTGAAGTCCATTTGTACCGAACTTAATCAACGTAGCCGGCCCAGGTGTGTCTGTACTGAACCTAATCAACGTAGCCGGCCCTGGTGTCCGTTTGTACTGAACCTAATCAGCGTAGCCGGCTCTGGAGTCCATTTGTATGGAACCTAATCAACGTAGCCGGCCCTGGAGTCCATTTGTACTGAACCTAATCAACGTAGCCGGCCCTGGAATCCATTTGTATGGAACCTAATCAACGTAGCCGGCCCTGGAGTCCGTTTGTATGGAACCTAATCAACGTAGCCGGCCCTGGAGTCCATTTGTACTGAACCTAATCAACGTAGCTGGCCCTGGAGTCCATTTGTATGGAACCTAATCAACGTAGCCGGCCCTGGAGTCCATTTGTACTTAACCTAATCAACGTAGCCGGTTCTGGAGTCCATGTGTATGGAACCTATTCAACGTAACCGGCCCTGGAGTCCATTTGTATGGCACATATTCAACGTAGCCGGCCCTGGAGTCCATTTGTATGGAACCTAATCAACGTAGCCGGCCCTGAAGTCCATTTGTACTGAACTTAATCAACGTAGCCGGCCCAGGTGTGTCTGTACTGAACCTAATCAACGTAGCCGGCCCTGGTGTCCGTTTTTACTGAACCTAATCAGCGTAGCCGCCCCTGGAGTCCATTTGTATGGAACCTATTCAACGTAGCTGGCCCTGGAGTCCATTTGTATGGAACCTATTCAACGTAGCCGGCCCTGGTGTCCGTTTGTACTGAACCTAATCAACGTAGCCGGCCCTGGTGTGTCTGTACTGAACCTAATCAACGTAGCCGGCCCTGGAGTCCATTTGTACTGAACCTAATCAACGTAGCCGGTTCTGGAGTCCATTTGTATGCAACCTATTCAACGTAGCCGGCCCTGGAGTACATTTGTATGGCACCTATTCAACGTAGCCGGCCCTGGAGTCCATTTGTATGGAACCTAATCAACGTAGCCGGCCCTGAAGTCCATTTGTACTGAACTTAATCAACGTAGTCGGCCCAGGTGTGTCTGTACTGAACCTAATCAACGTAGCCGGGCCTAGTGTCCGTTTGTACTGAACCTAATCAGCGTAGCCGGCCCTGGAGTCCATTTGTATGGAACCTAATCAACGTAGCTGGCCCTGGAGTCCATTTGTACTGAACCTAATCAACGTAGCCGGTTCTGGAGTCCATTTGTATGGAACCTAATCAACGTAGCCGGCCCTGGAGTCCGTCTGTACTGAACCTAATCAACGTAGCCGGCCCTGGAGTCCATTTGTATGGAACCTAATCAACGTAGCCGGCCCTGGTGTCCATCTGCACTGAACTTAATCAACGTAGCCGGCCCTGGAAGCCATTTGTATGGAACCTAATCAACGTAGCCGGCCCTGGAGTCCATTTGTACTGAACCTATTCAACGTAGCCGGCCCTGGAGTCCATTTGTATGGAACCTATTCAACGTAGCTGGCCTTGGAGTCCATTTGTATGGAACCTATTCAACGTAGCCGGCCCTGGTGTCCGTTTGTACTGAACCTAATCAACGTAGCCGGCCCTGGAGTCCATTTGTATGGAACCTAATCAACGTAGCCGGCCCTGGAGTCCATTTGTACTGAACCTTATCAACGTAGCCGGCCCTGGAGTCCATTTGTATGGAACCTATTCAACGTAGCCGGCCCTGGAGTCCATTTGTATGGAACCTATTCAACGTAGCCGGCCCTGGAGTCCATTTGTATGGAACCTAATCAACGTAGCCGGCCCTGAAATCCATTTGTACTGAACCTAATCAACGTAGCCGGCCCAGGTGTGTCTGTACTGAACCTAATCAACGTAGCCGGCCCTGGTGTCCGTTTGTACTGAACCTAATCAGCGTAGCCGGCCCTGGAGTCCATTTGTATGGAACCTAATCAACGTAGCCGGCCCTGGAGTCCATTTGTACTGAACATAATCAACGTAGCCGGTCCTGGAGTCCATTTGTATGGAACCTAATCAACGTAGCCGGCCCTGGAGTCCATTTGTACTGCACCTAATCAACGTAGCCGGCCCTGGAGTCCATTTGTATGGAACCTATTCAACGTAGCCGGCCCTGGTGTCCGTTTGTACTGAACCTAATCAATGTAGCCGGCCCTGGAGTCCATTTGTATGGAACCTATTCAACGTAGCCGGCCCTGGAGTCCGTCTGTACTGAACCTAATCAAAGTAGCCGGCCCTGGAGTCCATTTGTATGGAACCTAATCAACGTAGCCGGCCCTGGTGTCCATCTGCACTGAACCTAATCAGCGTAGCCGGCCCTGGAGTCCGTCTGCACTGAACCTAATCAACGTAGCCGGCCCTGGTATCCATCTACACTGAACCTAATCAACGTAGCCGGCCCTGGAGTCCATCTGCACTGAACCTAATCAACGTAGGCGGCCCTGGTGTCCATCTGCACTGAACCTAATCAACGTAGCCGGCCCTGGAGTCCATTTGTATGGAACCTAATCAGCGTAGCCGGCCCTGGTGTCCGTCTGTACTGAACCTAATCAACGTAGCCTGCCCTGGTGTCCGTCTGTACTGAACCTATTCAACGTAGCCGGTCCTGGAGTCCATTTGTATGGAACCTAATCAACGTAGCCGGCCCTGGAGTCCATTTGTACTGAACCTAATCAACGTAGCCGGCCCTGGAGTCCATTTGTACTGAACCTAATCAACGTAGCCGGCCCTGGAGTCCATTTGCATGGAACCTAATTAACGTAGCCGGCCCTGGAGGCCATTTGTACTGAACCTATTCAACGTAGCCGGCCCTGGAATCCATTTGTATGGAACCTATTCAACGTAGCCGGCCGTGGTGTCCGTTTGTACTGAACCTAATTAACGTAGCCGGCCCTGGAGTCCATTTGTATAGAACCTATTCCACGTAGCCGGCCCTGGAGTCCGTCTGTACTGAACCTAATCAACGTAGCCGGCCCTGGAGTCCATTTGTATGGAACCTTATCAACGTAGCCGGCCCTGGAGTCCATTTGTATGGAACCTAATCAACGTAGCCGGCCCTGGAGTCCATTTGCACTGAACCTAATCAACGTAGCCGGCCCTGGAGTCCATTTGTATGGAACCTAATCAACGTAGCCGGCCCTGGAGTCCATTTGTATGGAACCTATTCAACGTAGCCGGCCCTGGAGTCCATTTGTATGGAACCTATTCAACGTAGCCGGCCCTGGAGTCCATTTGTATGGAACCTATTCAACGTAGCCGGCCCTGGTGTCCGTTTGTACTGAACCTAATCAACGTAGCCGGCCCTGGAGTCCATTTGTATGGAACCTAATCAACGTAGCCGGCCCTGGAGTCCATTTGTACTGAACCTAATCAACGTAGCCGGCCCAGGTGTGTCTGTACTGAACCTAATCAACGTAGCCGGCCCTGATGTCCGTCTGTACTGAACCTAATCAACGTAGCCGGCCCTGGAGTCCATTTGTACTGAACCTAATCAACTTAACGGCCCTGGAGTCCATTTGTACAGAACCTATTCAACGTAGCCGGCGCTGGAGTCCATTTGTATGGAACTTAATCAACGTAGCCGGCCCTGGAGTCCATTTGTATGGAACCTAATCAACGTAGCCGGCCCTGGAGTCCATTTGTCTGGAACCTAATCAACGTAGCCGGCCCTGGAGTCCATTTGTACTGAACCTATTCAACGTAGCTGGCCCTGGAGTCCATTTGTATGGAACCTATTCAACGTAGCCGGCCCTGAAGTCCATTTGTATGGAACCTATTCAACGTAGCCGGCCCTGGAGTCCATTTGTATGGAACCTAATCAACGTAGTCGGCCCTGGAGTCCATTTGTATGGAACCTATTCAACGTAGCCGGCCCTGGAGTCCATTTGTATGGAACCTATTCAACGTAGCCGGCCCTGGAGTCCATTTGTATGGAACCTATTCAACGTAGCCGGCCCTGGTGTCCGTTTGTACCGAACCTAATCAACGTAGCCGGCCCTGGAGTCCATTTGTACTGAACCTAATCAACGTAACCGGCCCTGGAGTCCATTTGTATGGAACCTATTCAACGTAGCCGGCCCTGGAGTCCATTTGTATGGAACCTATTCAACGTAGCCGGCCCTGGTGTCCGTTTGTACTGAACCTAATCAACGTAGCCGGCCCTGGAGTCCATTTGTATGGAACCTATTCAACGTAGCCGGCCCTGGAGTCCATTTGTATGGAACCTATTCAACGTAGCCGGCCCTGGAGTCCATTTGTATGGAACCTAATCAACGTAGCCGGCCCTGAAGTCCATTTGTACTGAACTTAATCAACGTAGCCGGCCCAGGTGTGTCTGTACTGAACCTAATCAACGTAGCCGGCCCTGGTGTCCGTTTGTACTGAACCTAATCAGCGTAGCCGGCCCTGGAGTCCATTTGTATGGAACCTAATCAACGTAGCCGGCCCTGGAGTCCATTTGTACTGAACCTAATCAACGTAGCCGGCCCTGGAATCCATTTGTATGGAACCTAATCAACGTAGCCGGCCCTGGAGTCCGTTTGTATGGAACCTAATCAACGTAGCCGGCCCTGGAGTCCATTTGTACTGAACCTAATCAACGTAGCCGGCCCTGGCGTCCATTTGTATGGAACCTAATCAACGTAGCCGGCCCTGGAGTCCATTTGTACTTAACCTAATCAACGTAGCCGGTTCTGGAGTCCATGTGTATGGAACCTATTCAACGTAACCGGCCCTGGAGTCCATTTGTACTGAACTTAATCAACGTAGCCGGCCCAGGTGTGTCTGTACTGAACCTAATCAACGTAGCCGGCCCTGGTGTCCGTTTTTACTGAACCTAATCAGCGTAGCCGGCCCTGGAGTCCATTTGTACTGAACCTATTCAACGTAGCCGGCCCTGGAGTCCATTTGTATGGAACCTATTAAACGTAGCTGGCCCTGGAGTCCATTTGTATGGAACCTATTCAACGTAGCCGGCCCTGGTGTCCGTTTGTACTGAACCTAATCAACGTAGCCGGCCCTGGAGCCCATTTGTATGGAACCTTATCAACGTTCCCGGCCCTGGAGTCCATTTGTACTGAACCTAATCAACGTAGCCGGCCCTGGAGTCCATTTGTATGGAACCTAATCAACGTAGCCGGCCCTGGAGTCCATTTGTACTGAACCTTATCAACGTAGCCGGCCCTGGAGTCCATTTGTATGGAACCTATTCAACGTAGCCGGCCCTGGAGTCCATTTGTATGGAACCTATTCAACGTAGCCGGCCCTGGAGTCCATTTGTATGGAACCTAATCAACGTAGCCGGCCCTGGAGTCCATTTGTATGGAACCTAATCAACGTAGCCGGCCCTGGAGTCCATTTGTATGGAACCTATTCAACGTAGCCGGCCCTGGAGTCCATTTGTATGGAACCTATTCAACGTAGCCGGCCCTGGAGTCCATTTGTATGGAACCTATTCAACGTAGCCGGCCCTGGTGTCCGTTTGTACCGAACCTAATCAACGTAGCCGGCCCTGGAGTCCATTTGTACTGAACCTAATCAACGTAACCGGCCCTGGAGTCCATTTGTATGGAACCTATTCAACGTAGCCGGCCCTGGAGTCCATTTGTATGGAACCTATTCAACGTAGTCGGCCCTGGTGTCCGTTTGTACTGAACCTAATCAACGTAGCCGGCCCTGGAGTCCATTTGTATGGAACCTAATCAACGTAGCCGGCCCTGGAGTCCATTTGTACTGAACCTAATCAAAGTAGCCGGCCCAGGTGTGTCTGTACTGAACCTAATCAACGTAGCCGGCCCTGATGTCCGTCTGTACTGAACCTAATCAACGTAGCCGGCCCTGGAGTCCATTCGTACTGAACCTAATCAACTTAACGGCCCTGGAGTCCATTTGTACTGAACCTATTCAACGTAGCCGGCCCTGGAGTCCATTTGTATGGAACTTAATCAACGTAGCCGGCCCTGGAGGCCATTTGTATGGAACCTAATCAACGTAGCCGGCCCTAGAGTCCATTTGTCTGGAACCTAATCAACGTAGCCGGCCCTGGAGTCCATTTCTACTGAACCTATTCAACGTAGCCGGCCCTGGAGTCCATTTGTATGGAACCTATTCAACGTAGCCGGCCCTGGAGTCCATTTGTATGGAACCTATTCAACGTAGCCGGCCCTGGAGTCCATTTGTATGGAACCTAATCAACGTAGCCGGCCCTGGAGTCCATTTGTATGGAACCTATTCAACGTAGCCGGCCCTTGAGTCCATTTGTATGGAACCTATTCAACGTAGCCGGCCCTGGAGTCCATTTGTATGGAACCTATTCAACGTAGCTGGCCCTGGTGTCCGTTTGTACCGAACCTAATCAACGTAGCCGGCCCTGGAGTCCATTTGTACTGAACCTAATCAACGTAACCGGCCCTGGAGTCCATTTGTATGGAACCTATTCAACGTAGCCGGCCTTGGAGTCCATTTGTATGGAACCTATTCAACGTAGCCCGCCCTGGTGTCCGTTTGTACTGAACCTAATCAACGTAGCCGGCCCTGGAGTCCATTTGTATGGAACCTAATCAACGTAGCCGGCCCTGAAGTCCATTTGTACTGAACTTAATCAACGTAGCCGGCCCAGGTGTGTCTGTACTGAACCTAATCAACGTAGCCGGGCCTAGTGTCCGTTTGTACTGAACCTAATCAGCGTAGCCGGCCCTGGAGTCCATTTGTATGGAACCTAATCAACGTAGCCGGCCCTGGAGTCCATTTGTACTGAACCTAATCAACGTAGCCGGTTCTGGAGTCCATTTGTATGGAACCTAATCAACGTAGCCGGCCCTGGAGTCCATTTGTACTGAACCTAATCAACGTAGCCGGCCCTGGAATCCATTTGTATGGAACCTAATCAACGTAGCCGGCCCTGGAGTCCATTTGTATAGAACCTAATCAACGTAGCCGGCCCTGGAGTCCATTTGCACTGAACCTAATCAACGTAGCCGGCCCTGGAGTCCATTTGTATGGAACCTAATCAACGTAGCCGGCCCTGGAGTGCATTTGTACTGAACCTAATCAACGTAGCCGGTTCTGGAGTCCATTTGTATGGAACCTATTCAACGTAACCGGCCCTGGAGTCCATTTGTATGGCACCTATTCAACGTAGCCGGCCCTGGAGTCCATTTGTATCGAACCTAATCAACGTAGCCGGCTCTGAAGTCCATTTGTACTGAACTTAATCAACGTAGCCGGCCCAGGTGTGTCTGTACTGAACCTAATCAACGTAGCCGGCCCTGGTGTCCGTTTGTACTGAACCTAATCAGCGTAGCCGGCCCTGGAGTCCATTTGTATGGAACCTAATCAACGTAGCCGGCCCTGGAGTCCATTTGTACTGAACCTAATCAACGTAGCCGGTTCTGGAGTCCTTTTGTATGGAACCTAATCAACGTAGCCGGCCCTGGAGTCCATTTGTACTGAACCTAATCAACGTAGCCGGCCCTGGAGTCCATTTGTATGGAACCTATTCAACGTACCCGGCCCTGGTGTCTGTTTGTACTGAACATAATCAACGTAGCCGGCCCTGGAGTCCATTTTTATGGAACCTATTCAACGTAGCCGGCCCTGGAGTCCGTCTGTACTGAACCTAATCAACGTAGCCGGCCCTGGAGTCCATTTGTATGGAACCTAATCAACGTAGCCGGCCCTGGTGTCCATCTGCACTGAACTTAATCAACGTTGCCGGCCCTGGAATCCATTTGTATGGAACCTAATCAACGTAGCCGGCCCTGGAGTCCATTTGTACTGAACCTATTCAACGTAGCCGGCCCTGGGGTCCATTTGTATGGAACCTAATCAACGTAGCTGGCCCTGGAGTCCATTTGTTTGGAATCTAATCAACGTAGCCGGCCCTGGAGTCCATTTGTACTGAACCTTATCAACGTAGCCGGCCCTGGAGTCCATTTGTATGGAACCTATTCAACGTAGCCGGCCCTGGAGTCCATTTGTTTGGAACCTATTCAACGTAGCCGGCCATGGAGTCCATTTGTATGGAACCTAATCAACGTAGCCGGCCCTGAAATCCATTTGTACTGAACCTAATCAACGTAGCCGGTCCTGGAGTCCATTTGTATGGAACCTAATCAACGTAGCAGGCCCTGGATTCCATTTGTACTGAACCTAATCAACGTAGCCGGCCCTGTAGTCCATTTGTATGGAACCTATTCAACGTAGCCGGCCCTGGTGTCCGTTTGTACTGAACCTAATCAACGTAGCCGGCCCTGGTGTGTCTCTACTGAACCTAATCAACGTAGCCGGCCCTGGAGTCCATCTGTACTGAACCTATTCAACGTAGCCGGCCCTGTAGTCCATTTGTACTGAACCTATTCAACGTAGCCGGCCCTGGAGTCCATTTGTACTGAACCTAATCAACGTAGCCGGCCCTGGTGTCCGTCTGTACTGAACCTAATCAACGTAGCCGGCCCTGGTGTGTCTGTACTGAACCTAATCAACGTAGCCGGCCCTGATGTCCGTCTGTACTGAATCTAATCAACGTAGCCGGCCCTGGTGTCCGTCTGTACTGAACCTCATCAACGTAGCGCGCCTGATGTCCATTTGTATTGAACCTAATCAACGTAGCCGGCCCTGGTGTGCATTTGTATTAAACCTAAACAACGTAGCCGGCCCTGGAGTCCATTTGTACTGAACCTATTCAACGTAGCCGGCCCTGGGGTCCATTTGTATGGAACCTAATCAACGTAGCCGGCCCTGGAGTCCATTTGTATGGAACCTAATCAACGTAGCCGGCCCTGGAGTCCATTTGCACTGAACCTTATCAACGTAGCCGGCCCTGGAATCCATTTGTATGGAACCTAATCAACGTAGCCGGCCCTGGAGTCCATTTGTATGGAACCTAATCAACGTAGCCGGCCCTGGAGTCCATTTGTACTGAACCTAATCAACGTAGCCGGCCCTGGAGTCCATTTGTATGGAATCTAATCAACGTAGCCGGCCCTGGAGTCCATTTGTACTGAACCTAATCAACGTAGTCGGTTCTGGAGTCCATTTGTATGCAACCTATTCAACGTAGCCGGCCCTGGAGTACATTTGTATGGCACCTATTCAACGTAGCCGGCCCTGGAGTCCATTTGTATGGAACCTAATCAACGTAGCCGGCCCTGAAGTCCATTTGTACTGAACTTAATCAACGTAGCCGGCCCAGGTGTGTCTGTACTGAACCTAATCAACGTAGCCGGGCCTAGTGTCCGTTTGTACTGAACCTAATCAGCGTAGCCGGCCCTGGAGTCCATTTGTATGGAACCTAATCAACGTAGCCGGCCCTGGAGTCCATTTGTACTGAACCTTATCAACGTAGCCGGTTCTGGAGTCCATTTGTATGGAACCTAATCAACGTAGCCGGCCCTTGAGTCCGTCTGTACTGAACCTAATCAACGTAGCCGGCCCTGGAGTCCATTTGTATGGAACCTAATCAACGTAGCCGGCCCTGGTGTCCATCTGCACTGAACCTAATCAACGTAGCCGGCCCTGGAATCCATTTGTATGGAACCTAATCAACGTAGCCGGCCCTGGAGTCCATTTGTACTGAACCTATTCAACGTAGCCGGCCCTGGAGTCCATTTGTATGGAACCTATTCAACGTAGCTGGCCTTGGAGTCCATTTGTATGGAACCTATTCAACGTAGCCGGCCCTGGTGTCCGTTTGTACTGAACCTAATCAACGTAGCCGGCCCTGGAGTCCATTTGTATGGAACCTAATCAACGTAGCCGGCCCTGGAGTCCATTTGTACTGAACCTAATCAACGTAGCCGGCCCTGGAGTCCATTTGTATGGAACCTAATCAACGTAGCCGGCCCTGGAGTCCATTTGTACTGAACCTTATCAACGTAGCCGGCCCTGGAGTCCATTTGTATGGAACCTATTCAACGTAGCCGGCCCTGGAGTCCATTTGTATGGAACCTATTCAACGTAGCCGGCCCTGGAGTCCATTTGTATGGAACCTAATCAACGCAGCCGGCCCTGAAATCCATTTGTACTGAACCTAATCAACGTAGCCGGCCCAGGTGTGTCTGTACTGAACCTAATCAACGTAGCCGGCCCTGGTGTCCGTTTGTACTGAACCTAATCAGCGTAGCCGGCCCTGGAGTCCATTTGTATGGAACCTAATCAACGTAGCCGGCCCTGGAGTCCATTTGTACTGAACCTAATCAACGTAGCCGGTCCTGGAGTCCATTTGTATGGAACCTAATCAACGTAGCCGGCCCTGGAGTCCATTTGTACTGCATCTAATCAACGTAGCCGGCCCTGGAGTCCATTTGTATGGAACCTATTCAACGTAGCCGGCCCTGGTGTCCGTTTGTACTGAACCTAATCAATGTAGCCGGCCCTGGAGTCCATTTGTATGGACCCTATTCAACGTAGCCGGCCCTGGAGTCCGTCTGTACTGAACCTAATCAACGTAGCCGGCCCTGGAGTCCATTTGTATGGAACCTAATCAACGTAGCCGGCCCTGGTGTCCATCTGCACTGAACCTAATCAGCGTAGCCGGCCCTGGAGTCCGTCTGCACTGAACCTAATCAACGTAGCCGGCCCTGGTATCCATCTGCACTGAACCTAATCAACGTAGCCGGCCCTGGAGTCCATCTGCACTGAACCTAATCAACGTAGGCGGCCCTGGTGTCCATCTGCACTGAACCTAATCAACGTAGCCGGCCCTGGAGTCCATTTGTATGGAACCTAATCAGCGTAGCCGGCCCTGGTGTCCGTCTGTACTGAACCTAATCAACGTAGCCTGCCCTGGTGTCCGTCTGTACTGAACCTATTCAACGTAGCCGGTCCTGGAGTCCATTTGTATGGAACCTAATCAACGTAGCCGGCCCTGGAGTCCATTTGTACTGAACCTAATCAACGTAGCCGGCCCTGGAGTCCATTTGTACTGAACCTAATCAACGTAGCCGGCCCTGGAGTCCATTTGCATGGAACCTAATTAACGTAGCCGGCCCTGGAGGCCATTTGTACTGAACCTATTCAACGTAGCCGGCCCTGGAATCCATTTGTATGGAACCTATTCAACGTAGCCGGCCGTGGTGTCCGTTTGTACTGAACCTAATTAACGTAGCCGGCCCTGGAGTCCATTTGTATAGAACCTATTCCACGTAGCCGGCCCTGGAGTCCGTCTGTACTGAACCTAATCAACGTAGCCGGCCCTGGAGTCCATTTGTATGGAACCTTATCAACGTAGCCGGCCCTGGAGTCCATTTGTATGGAACCTAATCAACGTAGCCGGCCCTGGAGTCCATTTGCACTGAACCTAATCAACGTAGCCGGCCCTGGAGTCCATTTGTATGGAACCTAATCAACGTAGCCGGCCCTGGAGTCCATTTGTATGGAACCTATTCAACGTAGCCGGCCCTGGAGTCCATTTGTATGGAACCTATTCAACGTAGCCGGCCCTGGAGTCCATTTGTATGGAACCTATTCAACGTAGCCGGCCCTGGTGTCCGTTTGTACTGAACCTAATCAACGTAGCCGGCCCTGGAGTCCATTTGTATGGAACCTAATCAACGTAGCCGGCCCTGGAGTCCATTTGTACTGAACCTAATCAACGTAGCCGGCCCAGGTGTGTCTGTACTGAACCTAATCAACGTAGCCGGCCCTGATGTCCGTCTGTACTGAACCTAATCAACGTAGCCGGCCCTGGAGTCCATTTGTACTGAACCTAATCAACTTAACGGCCCTGGAGTCCATTTGTACAGAACCTATTCAACGTAGCCGGCGCTGGAGTCCATTTGTATGGAACTTAATCAACGTAGCCGGCCCTGGAGTCCATTTGTATGGAACCTAATCAACGTAGCCGGCCCTGGAGTCCATTTGTCTGGAACCAAATCAACGTAGCCGGCCCTGGAGTCCATTTGTACTGAACCTATTCAACGTAGCTGGCCCTGGAGTCCATTTGTATGGAACCTATTCAACGTAGCCGGCCCTGGAGTCCATTTGTATGGAACCTATTCAACGTAGCCGGCCCTGGAGTCCATTTGTATGGAACCTAATCAACGTAGTCGGCCCTGGAGTCCATTTGTATGGAACCTATTCAACGTAGCCGGCCCTGGAGTCCATTTGTATGGAACCTATTCAACGTAGCCGGCCCTGGAGTCCATTTGTATGGAACCTATTCAACGTAGCCGGCCCTGGTGTCCGTTTGTACCGAACCTAATCAACGTAGCCGGCCCTGGAGTCCATTTGTACTGAACCTAATCAACGTAACCGGCCCTGGAGTCCATTTGTATGGAACCTATTCAACGTAGCCGGCCCTGGAGTCCATTTGTATGGAACCTATTCAACGTAGCCGGCCCTGGTGTCCGTTTGTACTGAACCTAATCAACGTAGCCGGCCCTGGAGTCCATTTGTATGGAACCTATTCAACGTAGCCGGCCCTGGAGTCCGTTTGTATGGAACCTACTCAACGTAGCCGGCCCTGGAGTCCATTTGTATGGAACCTAATCAACGTAGCCGGCCCTGAAGTCCATTTGTACTGAACTTAATCAACGTAGCCGGCCCAGGTGTGTCTGTACTGAACCTAATCAACGTAGCCGGCCCTGGTGTCCGTTTGTACTGAACCTAATCAGCGTAGCCGGCTCTGGAGTCCATTTGTACTGAACCTAATCAACGTAGCCGGCCCTGGAGTCCATTTGTATGGAATCTAATCAACGTAGCCGGCCCTGGAGTCCATTTGTACTGAACCTAATCAACGTAGTCGGTTCTGGAGTCCATTTGTATGCAACCTATTCAACGTAGCCGGCCCTGGAGTACATTTGTATGGCACCTATTCAACGTAGCCGGCCCTGGAGTCCATTTTTATGGAACCTAATCAACGTAGCCGGCCCTGAAGTCCATTTGTACTGAACTTAATCAACGTAGCCGGCCCAGGTGTGTCTGTACTGAACCTAATCAACGTAGCCGGGCCTAGTGTCCGTTTGTACTGAACCTAATCAGCGTAGCCGGCCCTGGAGTCCATTTGTATGGAACCTAATCAACGTAGCCGGCCCTGGAGTCCATTTGTACTGAACCTTATCAACGTAGCCGGTTCTGGAGTCCATTTGTATGGAACCTAATCAACGTAGCCGGCCCTTGAGTCCGTCTGTACTGAACCTAATCAACGTAGCCGGCCCTGGAGTCCATTTGTATGGAACCTAATCAACGTAGCCGGCCCTGGTGTCCATCTGCACTGAACCTAATCAACGTAGCCGGCCCTGGAATCCATTTGTATGGAACCTAATCAACGTAGCCGGCCCTGGAGTCCATTTGTACTGAACCTATTCAACGTAGCCGGCCCTGGAGTCCATTTGTATGGAACCTATTCAACGTAGCTGGCCTTGGAGTCCATTTGTATGGAACCTATTCAACGTAGCCGGCCCTGGTGTCCGTTTGTACTGAACCTAATCAACGTAGCCGGCCCTGGAGTCCATTTGTATGGAACCTAATCAACGTAGCCGGCCCTGGAGTCCATTTGTACTGAACCTAATCAACGTAGCCGGCCCTGGAGTCCATTTGTGTGGAACCTAATCAACGTAGCCGGCCCTGGAGTCCATTTGTACTGAACCTTATCAACGTAGCCGGCCCTGGAGTCCATTTGTATGGAACCTATTCAACGTAGCCGGCCCTGGAGTCCATTTGTATGGAACCTATTCAACGTAGCCGGCCCTGGAGTCCATTTGTATGGAACCTAATCAACGTAGCCGGCCCTGAAATCCATTTGTACTGAACCTAATCAACGTAGCCGGCCCAGGTGTGTCTGTACTGAACCTAATCAACGTAGCCGGCCCTGGTGTCCGTTTGTACTGAACCTAATCAGCGTAGCCGGCCCTGGAGTCCATTTGTATGGAACCTAATCAACGTAGCCGGCCCTGGAGTCCATTTGTACTGAACCTAATCAACGTAGCCGGTCCTGGAGTCCATTTGTATGGAACCTAATCAACGTAGCCGGCCCTGGAGTCCATTTGTACTGCATCTAATCAACGTAGCCGGCCCTGGAGTCCATTTGTATGGAACCTATTCAACGTAGCCGGCCCTGGTGTCCGTTTGTACTGAACCTAATCAATGTAGCCGGCCCTGGAGTCCATTTGTATGGAACCTATTCAACGTAGCCGGCCCTGGAGTCCGTCTGTACTGAACCTAATCAACGTAGCCGGCCCTGGAGTCCATTTGTATGGAACCTAATCAACGTAGCCGGCCCTGGTGTCCATCTGCACTGAACCTAATCAGCGTAGCCGGCCCTGGAGTCCGTCTGCACTGAACCTAATCAACGTAGCCGGCCCTGGTATCCATCTGCACTGAACCTAATCAACGTAGCCGGCCCTGGAGTCCATCTGCATTGAACCTAATCAACGTAGGCGGCCCTGGTGTCCATCTGCACTGAACCTAATCAACGTAGCCGGCCCTGGAGTCCATTTGTATGGAACCTAATCAGCGTAGCCGGCCCTGGTGTCCGTCTGTACTGAACCTAATCAACGTAGCCTGCCCTGGTGTCCGTCTGTACTGAACCTATTCAACGTAGCCGGTCCTGGAGTCCATTTGTATGGAACCTAATCAACGTAGCCGGCCCTGGAGTCCATTTGTACTGAACCTAATCAACGTAGCCGGCCCTGGAGTCCATTTGTACTGAACCTAATCAACGTAGCCGGCCCTGGAGTCCATTTGCATGGAACCTAATTAACGTAGCCGGCCCTGGAGGCCATTTGTACTGAACCTATTCAACGTAGCCGGCCCTGGAATCCATTTGTATGGAACCTATTCAACGTAGCCGGCCGTGGTGTCCGTTTGTACTGAACCTAATTAACGTAGCCGGCCCTGGAGTCCATTTGTATAGAACCTATTCCACGTAGCCGGCCCTGGAGTCCGTCTGTACTGAACCTAATCAACGTAGCCGGCCCTGGAGTCCATTTGTATGGAACCTTATCAACGTAGCCGGCCCTGGAGTCCATTTGTATGGAACCTAATCAACGTAGCCGGCCCTGGAGTCCATTTGCACTGAACCTAATCAACGTAGCCGGCCCTGGAGTCCATTTGTATGGAACCTAATCAACGTAGCCGGCCCTGGAGTCCATTTGTATGGAACCTATTCAACGTAGCCGGCCCTGGAGTCCATTTGTATGGAACCTATTCAACGTAGCCGGCCCTGGAGTCCATTTGTATGGAACCTATTCAACGTAGCCGGCCCTGGTGTCCGTTTGTACTGAACCTAATCAACGTAGCCGGCCCTGGAGTCCATTTGTATGGAACCTAATCAACGTAGCCGGCCCTGGAGTTTATTTGTACTGAACCTAATCAACGTAGCCGGCCCAGGTGTGTCTGTACTGAACCTAATCAACGTAGCCGGCCCTGATGTCCGTCTGTACTGAACCTAATCAACGTAGCCGGCCCTGGAGTCCATTTGTACTGAACCTAATCAACTTAACGGCCCTGGAGTCCATTTGTACAGAACCTATTCAACGTAGCCGGCGCTGGAGTCCATTTGTATGGAACTTAATCAACGTAGCCGGCCCTGGAGTCCATTTGTATGGAACCTAATCAACGTAGCCGGCCCTGGAGTCCATTTGTCTGGAACCAAATCAACGTAGCCGGCCCTGGATTCCATTTGTACTGAACCTATTCAACGTAGCTGGCCCTGGAGTCCATTTGTATGGAACCTATTCAACGTAGCCGGCCCTGGAGTCCATTTGTATGGAACCTATTCAACGTAGCCGGCCCTGGAGTCCATTTGTATGGAACTTAATCAACGTAGTCGGCCCTGGAGTCCATTTGTATGGAACCTATTCAACGTAGCCGGCCCTGGAGTCCATTTGTATGGAACCTATTCAACGTAGCCGGCCCTGGTGTCCGTTTGTACCGAACCTAATCAACGTAGCCGGCCCTGGAGTCCATTTGTACTGAACCTAATCAACGTAACCGGCCCTGGAGTCCATTTGTATGGAACCTATTCAACGTAGCCGGCCCTGGAGTCCATTTGTATGGAACCTATTCAACGTAGCCGGCCCTGGTGTCCGTTTGTACTGAACCTAATCAACGTAGCCGGCCCTGGAGTCCATTTGTATGGAACCTATTCAACGTAGCCGGCCCTGGAGTCCGTTTGTATGGAACCTATTCAACGTAGCCGGCCCTGGAGTCCATTTGTATGGAACCTAATCAACGTAGCCGGCCCTGAAGTCCATTTGTACCGAACTTAATCAACGTAGCCGGCCCAGGTGTGTCTGTACTGAACCTAATCAACGTAGCCGGCCCTGGTGTCCGTTTGTACTGAACCTAATCAGCGTAGCCGGCTCTGGAGTCCATTTGTATGGAACCTAATCAACGTAGCCGGCCCTGGAGTCCATTTGTACTGAACCTAATCAACGTAGCCGGCCCTGGAATCCATTTGTATGGAACCTAATCAACGTAGCCGGCCCTGGAGTCCGTTTGTATGGAACCTAATCAACGTAGCCGGCCCTGGAGTCCATTTGTACTGAACCTAATCAACGTAGCTGGCCCTGGAGTCCATTTGTATGGAACCTAATCAACGTAGCCGGCCCTGGAGTCCATTTGTACTTAACCTAATCAACGTAGCCGGTTCTGGAGTCCATGTGTATGGAACCTATTCAACGTAACCGGCCCTGGAGTCCATTTGTATGGCACATATTCAACGTAGCCGGCCCTGGAGTCCATTTGTATGGAACCTAATCAACGTAGCCGGCCCTGAAGTCCATTTGTACTGAACTTAATCAACGTAGCCGGCCCAGGTGTGTCTGTACTGAACCTAATCAACGTAGCCGGCCCTGGTGTCCGTTTTTACTGAACCTAATCAGCGTAGCCGCCCCTGGAGTCCATTTGTATGGAACCTATTCAACGTAGCTGGCCCTGGAGTCCATTTGTATGGAACCTATTCAACGTAGCCGGCCCTGGTGTCCGTTTGTACTGAACCTAATCAACGTAGCCGGCCCTGGTGTGTCTGTACTGAACCTAATCAACGTAGCCGGCCCTGGAGTCCATTTGTACTGAACCTAATCAACGTAGCCGGTTCTGGAGTCCATTTGTATGCAACCTATTCAACGTAGCCGGCCCTGGAGTACATTTGTATGGCACCTATTCAACGTAGCCGGCCCTGGAGTCCATTTGTATGGAACCTAATCAACGTAGCCGGCCCTGAAGTCCATTTGTACTGAACTTAATCAACGTAGTCGGCCCAGGTGTGTCTGTACTGAACCTAATCAACGTAGCCGGGCCTAGTGTCCGTTTGTACTGAACCTAATCAGCGTAGCCGGCCCTGGAGTCCATTTGTATGGAACCTAATCAACGTAGCTGGCCCTGGAGTCCATTTGTACTGAACCTAATCAACGTAGCCGGTTCTGGAGTCCATTTGTATGGAACCTAATCAACGTAGCCGGCCCTGGAGTCCGTCTGTACTGAACCTAATCAACGTAGCCGGCCCTGGAGTCCATTTGTATGGAACCTAATCAACGTAGCCGGCCCTGGTGTCCATCTGCACTGAACTTAATCAACGTAGCCGGCCCTGGAAGCCATTTGTATGGAACCTAATCAACGTAGCCGGCCCTGGAGTCCATTTGTACTGAACCTATTCAACGTAGCCGGCCCTGGAGTCCATTTGTATGGAACCTATTCAACGTAGCTGGCCTTGGAGTCCATTTGTATGGAACCTATTCAACGTAGCCGGCCCTGGTGTCCGTTTGTACTGAACCTAATCAACGTAGCCGGCCCTGGAGTCCATTTGTATGGAACCTAATCAACGTAGCCGGCCCTGGAGTCCATTTGTACTGAACCTAATCAACGTAGCCGGCCCTGGAGTCCATTTGTATGGAACCTAATCAACGTAGCCGGCCCTGGAGTCCATTTGTACTGAACCTTATCAACGTAGCCGGCCCTGGAGTCCATTTGTATGGAACCTATTCAACGTAGCCGGCCCTGGAGTCCATTTGTATGGAACCTATTCAACGTAGCCGACCCTGGAGTCCATTTGTATGGAACCTAATTAACGTAGCCGGCCCTGAAATCCATTTGTACTGAACCTAATCAACGTAGCCGGCCCAGGTGTGTCTGTACTGAACCTAATCAACGTAGCCGGCCCTGGTGTCCGTTTGTACTGAACCTAATCAGCGTAGCCGGCCCTGGAGTCCATTTGTATGGAACCTAATCAACGTAGCCGGCCCTGGAGTCCATTTGTACGGAACCTAATCAACGTAGCTGGTCCTGGAGTCCATTTGTATGGAACCTAATCAACGTAGCCGGCCCTGGAGTCCATTTGTACTGCACCTAATCAACGTAGCCGGCCCTGGAGTCCATTTGTATGGAACCTATTCAACGTAGCCGGCCCTGGTGTCCGTTTGTACTGAACCTAATCAACGTAGCCGGCCCTGGAGTCCATTTGTATGGAACCTATTCAACGTAGCCGGCCCTGGAGTCCGTCTGTACTGAACCTAATCAACGTAGCCGGCCCTGGAGTCCATTTGTATGGAACCTAATCAACGTAGCCGGCCCTGGTGTCCATCTGCACTGAACCTAATCAGCGTAGCCGGCCCTGGAGTCCGTCTGCACTGAACCTAATCAACGTAGCCGGCCCTGGTATCCATCTGCACTGAACCTAATCAACGTAGCCGGCCCTGGAGTCCATCTGCACTGAACCTAATCAACGTAGGCGGCCCTGGTGTCCATCTGCACTGAACCTAATCAACGTAGCCGGCCCTGGAGTCCATTTGTATGGAACCTAATCAGCGTAGCCGGCCCTGGTGTCCGTCTGTACTGAACCTAATCAACGTAGCCTGCCCTGGTGTCCGTCTGTACTGAACCTATTCAACGTAGCCGGTCCTGGAGTCCATTTGTACTGAACCTAATCAACGTAGCCAGCCCTGGAGTCCATTTGCATGGAACCTAATTAACGTAGCCGGCCCTGGAGTCCATTTGTACTGAACCTATTCAACGTAGACGGCCCTGGAATCCATTTGTATGGAACCTATTCAACGTAGCCGGCCCTGGTGTCCGTTTGTACTGAACCTAATTAACGTAGCCGGCCCTGGAGTCCATTTGTATAGAACCTATTCCACGTAGCCGGCCCTGGAGTCCGTCTGTACTGAACCTAATCAACGTAGCCGGCCCTGGAGTCCATTTGTATGGAACCTAATCAACGTAGCCGGCCCTGGAGTCCATTTGTATGGAACCTAATCAACGTAGCCGGCCCTGGAGTCCATTTGCACTGAACCTAATCAACGTAGCCGGCCCTGGAGTCCATTTGTATGGAACCTAATCAACGTAGCCGGCCCTGGAGTCCATTTGTACTGAACCTATTCAACGTAGCTGGCCCTGGAGTCCATTTGCATGGAACCTATTCAACGTAGCCGGCCCTGGAGTCCATTTGTATGGAACCTATTCAACGTAGCCGGCCCTGGAGTCCATTTGTATGGAACCTAATCAACGTAGCCGGCCCTGGAGTCCATTTGTATGGAACCTATTCAACGTAGCCGGCCCTGGAGTCCATTTGTATGGAACCTATTCAACGTAGCCGGCCCTGGAGTCCATTTGTATGGAACCTATTCAACGTAGCCGGCCCTGGTGTCCGTTTGTACTGAACCTAATCAACGTAGCCGGCCCTGGAGTCCATTTGTATGGAACCTAATCAACGTAGCCGGCCCTGGAGTCCATTTGTACTGAACCTAATCAACGTAGCCGGCCCAGGTGTGTCTGTACTGAACCTAATCAACGTAGCCGGCCCTGATGTCCGTCTGTACTGAACCTAATCAACGTAGCCGGCCCTGGAGTCCATTTGTACTGAACCTAATCAACTTAACGGCCCTGGAGTCCATTTGTACTGAACCTATTCAACGTAGCCGGCGCTGGAGTCCATTTGTATGGAACTTAATCAACGTAGCCGGCCCTGGAGTCCATTTGTATGGAACCTAATCAACGTAGCCGGCCCTGGAGTCCATTTGTCTGGAACCTAATCAACGTAGCCGGCCCTGGAGTCCATTTGTACTGAACCTATTCAACGTAGCTGGCCCTGGAGTCCATTTGTATGGAACCTATTCAACGTAGCCGGCCCTGGAGTCCATTTGTATGGAACCTATTCAACGAAGCCGGCCCTGGAGTCCATTTGTATGGAACCTAATCAACGTAGTTGGCCCTGGAGTCCATTTGTATGGAACCTATTCAACGTAGCCGGCCCTGGAGTCCATTTGTATGGAACCTATTCAACGTAGCCGGCCCTGGAGTCCATTTGTATGGAACCTATTCAACGTAGCCGGCCCTGGTGTCCGTTTGTACCGAACCTAATCAACGTAGCCGGCCCTGGAGTCCATTTGTACTGAACCTAATCAACGTAACCGGCCCTGGAGTCCATTTGTATGGAACCTATTCAACGTAGCCGGCCCTGGAGTCCATTTGTATGGAACCTATTCAACGTAGCCGGCCCTGGTGTCCGTTTGTACTGAACCTAATCAACGTAGCTGGCCCTGGAGTCCATTTGTATGGAACCTATTCAACGTAGCCGGCCCTGGAGTCCATTTGTATGGAACCTATTCAACGTAGCCGGCCCTGGAGTCCATTTGTATGGAACCTAATTAACGTAGCCGGCCCTGAAGTCCATTTGTACTGAACTTAATCAACGTAGCCGGCCCAGGTGTGTCTGTACTGAACCTAATCAACGTAGCCGGCCCTGGTGTCCGTTTGTACTGAACCTAATCAGCGTAGCCGGCCCTGGAGTCCATTTGTATGGAACCTAATCAACGTAGCCGGCCCTGGAGTCCATTTGTACTGAACCTAATCAACGTAGCCGGCCCTGGAATCCATTTGTATGGAACCTAATCAACGTAGCCGGCCCTGGAGTCCGTTTGTATGGAACCTAATCAACGTAGCCGGCCCTGGAGTCCATTTGTACTGAACCTAATCAACGTAGCCGGCCCTGGAGTCCATTTGTATGGAACCTAATCAACGTAGCCGGCCCTGGAGTCCATTTGTACTTAACCTAATCAACGTAGCCGGTTCTGGAGTCCATGTGTATGGAACCTATTCAACGTAACCGGCCCTGGAGTCCATTTGTATGGCACCTATTCAACGTAGCCGGCCCTGGAGTCCATTTATATGGAACCTAATCAACGTAGCCGGCCCTGAAGTCCATTTGTACTGAACTTAATCAACGTAGCCGGCCCAGGTGTGTCTGTACTGAACCTAATCAACGTAGCCGGCCCTGGTGTCCGTTTTTACTGAACCTAATCAGCGTAGCCGGCCCTGGAGTCCATTTGTACTGAACCTATTCAACGTAGCCGGCCCTGGAGTCCATTTGTATGGAACCTATTAAACGTAGCTGGCCCTGGAGTCCATTTGTATGGAACCTATTCAACGTAGCCGGCCCTGGTGTCCGTTTGTACTGAACCTAATCAACGTAGCCGGCCCTGGAGCCCATTTGTATGGAACCTAATCAACGTTCCCGGCCCTGGAGTCCATTTGTACTGAACCTAATCAACGTAGCCGGCCCTGGAGTCCATTTGTATGGAACCTAATCAACGTAGCCGGCCCTGGAGTCCATTTGTACTGAACCTTATCAACGTAGCCGGCCCTGGAGTCCATTTGTATGGAACCTATTCAACGTAGCCGGCCCTGGAGTCCATTTGTATGGAACCTATTCAACGTAGCCGGCCCTGGAGTCCATTTGTATGGAACCTAATCAACGTAGCCAGCCCTGGAGTCCATTTGTATGGAACCTAATCAACGTAGCCGGCCCTGGAGTCCATTTGTATGGAACCTATTCAACGTAGCCGGCCCTGGAGTCCATTTGTATGGAACCTATTCAACGTAGCCGGCCCTGGAGTCCATTTGTATGGAACCTATTCAACGTAGCCGGCCCTGGTGTCCGTTTGTACCGAACCTAATCAACGTAGCCGGCCCTGGAGTCCATTTGTACTGAACCTAATCAACGTAACCGGCCCTGGAGTCCATTTGTATGGAACCTATTCAACGTAGCCGGCCCTGGAGTCCATTTGTATGGAACCTATTCAACGTAGTCGGCCCTGGTGTCCGTTTGTACTGAACCTAATCAACGTAGCCGGCCCTGGAGTCCATTTGTATGGAACCTAATCAACGTAGCCGGCCCTGGAGTCCATTTGTACTGAACCTAATCAAAGTAGCCGGCCCAGGTGTGTCTGTACTGAACCTAATCAACGTAGCCGGCCCTGATGTCCGTCTGTACTGAACCTAATCAACGTAGCCGGCCCTGGAGTCCATTCGTACTGAACCTAATCAACTTAACGGCCCTGGAGTCCATTTGTACTGAACCTATTCAACGTAGCCGGCCCTGGAGTCCATTTGTATGGAACTTAATCAACGTAGCCGGCCCTGGAGGCCATTTGTATGGAACCTAATCAACGTAGCCGGCCCTAGAGTCCATTTGTCTGGAACCTAATCAACGTAGCCGGCCCTGGAGTCCATTTGTACTGAACCTATTCAACGTAGCCGGCCCTGGAGTCCATTGGTATGGAACCTATTCAACGTAGCCGGCCCTGGAGTCCATTTGTATGGAACCTATTCAACGTAGCCGGCCCTGGAGTCCATTTGTATGGAACCTAATCAACGTAGCCGGCCCTGGAGTCCATTTGTATGGAACCTATTCAACGTAGCCGGCCCTTGAGTCCATTTGTATGGAACCTATTCAACGTAGCCGGCCCTGGAGTCCATTTGTATGGAACCTATTCAACGTAGCTGGCCCTGGTGTCCGTTTGTACCGAACCTAATCAACGTAGCCGGCCCTGGAGTCCATTTGTACTGAACTTAATCAACGTAACCGGCCCTGGAGTCCATTTGTATGGAACCTATTCAACGTAGCCGGCCTTGGAGTCCATTTGTATGGAACCTATTCAACGTAGCCCGCCCTGGTGTCCGTTTGTACTGAACCTAATCAACGTAGCCGGCCCTGGAGTCCATTTGTATGGAACCTAATCAACGTAGCCGGCCCTGAAGTCCATTTGTACTGAACTTAATCAACGTAGCCGGCCCAGGTGTGTCTGTACTGAACCTAATCAACGTAGCCGGGCCTAGTGTCCGTTTGTACTGAACCTAATCAGCGTAGCCGGCCCTGGAGTCCATTTGTATGGAACCTAATCAACGTAGCCGGCCCTGGAGTCCATTTGTACTGAACCTAATCAACGTAGCCGGTTCTGGAGTCCATTTGTATGGAACCTAATCAACGTAGCCGGCCCTGGAGTCCATTTGTACTGAACCTAATCAACGTAGCCGGCCCTGGAATCCATTTGTATGGAACCTAATCAACGTAGCCGGCCCTGGAGTCCATTTGTATAGAACCTAATCAACGTAGCCGGCCCTGGAGTCCATTTGTACTGAACCTAATCAACGTAGCCGGCCCTGGAGTCCATTTGTATGGAACCTAATCAACGTAGCCGGCCCTGGAGTGCATTTGTACTGAACCTAATCAACGTAGCCGGTTCTGGAGTCCATTTGTATGGAACCTATTCAACGTAACCGGCCCTGGAGTCCATTTGTATGGCACCTATTCAACGTAGCCGGCCCTGGAGTCCATTTGTATGGAACCTAATCAACGTAGCCGGCTCTGAAGTCCATTTGTACTGAACTTAATTAACGTAGCCGGCCCAGGTGTGTCTGTACTGAACCTAATCAACGTAGCCGGCCCTGGTGTCCGTTTGTACTGAACCTAATCAGCGTAGCCGGCCCTGGAGTCCATTTGTATGGAACCTAATCAACGTAGCCGGCCCTGGAGTCCATTTGTACTGAACCTAATCAACGTAGCCGGTTCTGGAGTCCTTTTGTATGGAACCTAATCAACGTAGCCGGCCCTGGAGTCCATTTGTACTGAACCTAATCAACGTAGCCGGCCCAGGTGTGTCTGTACTGAACCTAATCAACGTAGCCGGCCCTGATGTCCGTCTGTACTGAACCTAATCAACGTAGCCGGCCCTGGAGTCCATTTGTACTGAACCTAATCAACTTAACGGCCCTGGAGTCCATTTGTACTGAACCTATTCAACGTAGCCGGCGCTGGAGTCCATTTGTATGGAACTTAATCAACGTAGCCGGCCCTGGAGTCCATTTGTATGGAACCTAATCAACGTAGCCGGCCCTGGAGTCCATTTGTCTGGAACCTAATCAACGTAGCCGGCCCTGGAGTCCATTTGTACTGAACCTATTCAACGTAGCTGGCCCTGGAGTCCATTTGTATGGAACCTATTCAACGTAGCCGGCCCTGGAGTCCATTTGTATGGAACCTATTCAACGAAGCCGGCCCTGGAGTCCATTTGTATGGAACCTAATCAACGTAGTTGGCCCTGGAGTCCATTTGTATGGAACCTATTCAACGTAGCCGGCCCTGGAGTCCATTTGTATGGAACCTATTCAACGTAGCCGGCCCTGGAGTCCATTTGTATGGAACCTATTCAACGTAGCCGGCCCTGGTGTCCGTTTGTACCGAACCTAATCAACGTAGCCGGCCCTGGAGTCCATTTGTACTGAACCTAATCAACGTAACCGGCCCTGGAGTCCATTTGTATGGAACCTATTCAACGTAGCCGGCCCTGGAGTCCATTTGTATGGAACCTATTCAACGTAGCCGGCCCTGGTGTCCGTTTGTACTGAACCTAATCAACGTAGCTGGCCCTGGAGTCCATTTGTATGGAACCTATTCAACGTAGCCGGCCCTGGAGTCCATTTGTATGGAACCTATTCAACGTAGCCGGCCCTGGAGTCCATTTGTATGGAACCTAATTAACGTAGCCGGCCCTGAAGTCCATTTGTACTGAACTTAATCAACGTAGCCGGCCCAGGTGTGTCTGTACTGAACCTAATCAACGTAGCCGGCCCTGGTGTCCGTTTGTACTGAACCTAATCAGCGTAGCCGGCCCTGGAGTCCATTTGTATGGAACCTAATCAACGTAGCCGGCCCTGGAGTCCATTTGTACTGAACCTAATCAACGTAGCCGGCCCTGGAATCCATTTGTATGGAACCTAATCAACGTAGCCGGCCCTGGAGTCCGTTTGTATGGAACCTAATCAACGTAGCCGGCCCTGGAGTCCATTTGTACTGAACCTAATCAACGTAGCCGGCCCTGGAGTCCATTTGTATGGAACCTAATCAACGTAGCCGGCCCTGGAGTCCATTTGTACTTAACCTAATCAACGTAGCCGGTTCTGGAGTCCATGTGTATGGAACCTATTCAACGTAACCGGCCCTGGAGTCCATTTGTATGGCACCTATTCAACGTAGCCGGCCCTGGAGTCCATTTATATGGAACCTAATCAACGTAGCCGGCCCTGAAGTCCATTTGTACTGAACTTAATCAACGTAGCCGGCCCAGGTGTGTCTGTACTGAACCTAATCAACGTAGCCGGCCCTGGTGTCCGTTTTTACTGAACCTAATCAGCGTAGCCGGCCCTGGAGTCCATTTGTACTGAACCTATTCAACGTAGCCGGCCCTGGAGTCCATTTGTATGGAACCTATTAAACGTAGCTGGCCCTGGAGTCCATTTGTATGGAACCTATTCAACGTAGCCGGCCCTGGTGTCCGTTTGTACTGAACCTAATCAACGTAGCCGGCCCTGGAGCCCATTTGTATGGAACCTAATCAACGTTCCCGGCCCTGGAGTCCATTTGTACTGAACCTAATCAACGTAGCCGGCCCTGGAGTCCATTTGTATGGAACCTAATCAACGTAGCCGGCCCTGGAGTCCATTTGTACTGAACCTTATCAACGTAGCCGGCCCTGGAGTCCATTTGTATGGAACCTATTCAACGTAGCCGGCCCTGGAGTCCATTTGTATGGAACCTATTCAACGTAGCCGGCCCTGGAGTCCATTTGTATGGAACCTAATCAACGTAGCCAGCCCTGGAGTCCATTTGTATGGAACCTAATCAACGTAGCCGGCCCTGGAGTCCATTTGTATGGAACCTATTCAACGTAGCCGGCCCTGGAGTCCATTTGTATGGAACCTATTCAACGTAGCCGGCCCTGGAGTCCATTTGTATGGAACCTATTCAACGTAGCCGGCCCTGGTGTCCGTTTGTACCGAACCTAATCAACGTAGCCGGCCCTGGAGTCCATTTGTACTGAACCTAATCAACGTAACCGGCCCTGGAGTCCATTTGTATGGAACCTATTCAACGTAGCCGGCCCTGGAGTCCATTTGTATGGAACCTATTCAACGTAGTCGGCCCTGGTGTCCGTTTGTACTGAACCTAATCAACGTAGCCGGCCCTGGAGTCCATTTGTATGGAACCTAATCAACGTAGCCGGCCCTGGAGTCCATTTGTACTGAACCTAATCAAAGTAGCCGGCCCAGGTGTGTCTGTACTGAACCTAATCAACGTAGCCGGCCCTGATGTCCGTCTGTACTGAACCTAATCAACGTAGCCGGCCCTGGAGTCCATTCGTACTGAACCTAATCAACTTAACGGCCCTGGAGTCCATTTGTACTGAACCTATTCAACGTAGCCGGCCCTGGAGTCCATTTGTATGGAACTTAATCAACGTAGCCGGCCCTGGAGGCCATTTGTATGGAACCTAATCAACGTAGCCGGCCCTAGAGTCCATTTGTCTGGAACCTAATCAACGTAGCCGGCCCTGGAGTCCATTTGTACTGAACCTATTCAACGTAGCCGGCCCTGGAGTCCATTGGTATGGAACCTATTCAACGTAGCCGGCCCTGGAGTCCATTTGTATGGAACCTATTCAACGTAGCCGGCCCTGGAGTCCATTTGTATGGAACCTAATCAACGTAGCCGGCCCTGGAGTCCATTTGTATGGAACCTATTCAACGTAGCCGGCCCTTGAGTCCATTTGTATGGAACCTATTCAACGTAGCCGGCCCTGGAGTCCATTTGTATGGAACCTATTCAACGTAGCTGGCCCTGGTGTCCGTTTGTACCGAACCTAATCAACGTAGCCGGCCCTGGAGTCCATTTGTACTGAACCTAATCAACGTAACCGGCCCTGGAGTCCATTTGTATGGAACCTATTCAACGTAGCCGGCCTTGGAGTCCATTTGTATGGAACCTATTCAACGTAGCCCGCCCTGGTGTCCGTTTGTACTGAACCTAATCAACGTAGCCGGCCCTGGAGTCCATTTGTATGGAACCTAATCAACGTAGCCGGCCCTGAAGTCCATTTGTACTGAACTTAATCAACGTAGCCGGCCCAGGTGTGTCTGTACTGAACCTAATCAACGTAGCCGGGCCTAGTGTCCGTTTGTACTGAACCTAATCAGCGTAGCCGGCCCTGGAGTCCATTTGTATGGAACCTAATCAACGTAGCCGGCCCTGGAGTCCATTTGTACTGAACCTAATCAACGTAGCCGGTTCTGGAGTCCATTTGTATGGAACCTAATCAACGTAGCCGGCCCTGGAGTCCATTTGTACTGAACCTAATCAACGTAGCCGGCCCTGGAATCCATTTGTATGGAACCTAATCAACGTAGCCGGCCCTGGAGTCCATTTGTATAGAACCTAATCAACGTAGCCGGCCCTGGAGTCCATTTGTACTGAACCTAATCAACGTAGCCGGCCCTGGAGTCCATTTGTATGGAACCTAATCAACGTAGCCGGCCCTGGAGTGCATTTGTACTGAACCTAATCAACGTAGCCGGTTCTGGAGTCCATTTGTATGGAACCTATTCAACGTAACCGGCCCTGGAGTCCATTTGTATGGCACCTATTCAACGTAGCCGGCCCTGGAGTCCATTTGTATGGAACCTAATCAACGTAGCCGGCTCTGAAGTCCATTTGTACTGAACTTAATTAACGTAGCCGGCCCAGGTGTGTCTGTACTGAACCTAATCAACGTAGCCGGCCCTGGTGTCCGTTTGTACTGAACCTAATCAGCGTAGCCGGCCCTGGAGTCCATTTGTATGGAACCTAATCAACGTAGCCGGCCCTGGAGTCCATTTGTACTGAACCTAATCAACGTAGCCGGTTCTGGAGTCCTTTTGTATGGAACCTAATCAACGTAGCCGGCCCTGGAGTCCATTTGTACTGAACCTAATCAACGTAGCCGGCCCTGGAGTCCATTTGTATGGAACCTATTCAACGTACCCGGCCCTGGTGTCTGTTTGTACTGAACATAATCAACGTAGCCGGCCCTGGAGTCCATTTTTATGGAACCTATTCAACGTAGCCGGCCCTGGAGTCCGTCTGTACTGAACCTAATCAACGTAGCCGGCCCTGGAGTCCATTTGTATGGAGCCTAATCAACGTAGCCGGCCCTGGTGTCCATCTGCACTGAACTTAATCAACGTTGCCGGCCCTGGAATCCATTTGTATGGAACCTAATCAACGTAGCCGGCCCTGGAGTCCATTTGTACTGAACCTATTCAACGTAGCCGGCCCTGGAGTCCGTTTGTATGGAACCTATTCAACGTAGCTGGCCCTGGAGTCCATTTGTATGGAACCTATTCAACGTAGCCGGCCCTGGTGTCCGTTTTACTGAACCTAATCAACGTAGCCGGCCCTGGAGTCTATTTGTATGGAACCTAATCAACGTAGCCGGCCCTGGAGCCCATTTGTACTGCACCTAATCAACGTAGCCGGCCCTGGAGTCCATTTGTTTGGAATCTAATCAACGTAGCCGGCCCTGGAGTCCATTTGTACTGAACCTTATCAACGTAGCCGGCCCTGGAGTCCATTTGTATGGAACCTATTCAACGTAGCCGGCCCTGGAGTCCATTTGTTTGGAACCTATTCAACGTAGCCGGCCATGGAGTCCATTTGTATGGAACCTAATCAATGTAGCCGGCCCTGAAATCCATTTGTACTGAACCTAATCAACGTAGCCGGTCCTGGAGTCCATTTGTATGGAACCTAATCAACGTAGCAGGCCCTGGATTCCATTTGTACTGAACCTAATCAACGTAGCCGGCCCTGTAGTCCATTTGTATGGAACCTATTCAACGTAGCCGGCCCTGGTGTCCGTTTGTACTGAACCTAATCAACGTAGCCGGCCCTGGAGTCCATTTGTATGGAACCTATTCAACGTAGCCGGCCCTGGAGTCCGTCTGTACTGAACCTAATCAACGTAGCCGGCCCTGGAGTCCATTTGTATGGAACCTAATCAACGTAGCCGGCCCTGGTGTCCATCTGCACTGAACCTAATCAGCGTAGCCGGCCCTGGAGTCCGTCTGCACTGAACCTAATCAACGTAGCCGGCCCTGGTATCCATCTGCACTGAACCTAATCAACGTAGCCGGCCCTGGAGTCCATCTGCACTGAACCTAATCAACGTAGGCGGCCCTGGTGTCCATCTGCACTGAACCTAATCAACGTAGCCGGCCCTGGAGTCCATTTGTATGGAACCTAATCAGCGTAGCCGGCCCTGGTGTCCGTCTGTACTGAACCTAATCAACGTAGCCTGCCCTGGTGTCCGTCTGTACTGAACCTATTTAACGTAGCCGGTCCTGGAGTCCATTTGTATGGAACCTAATCAACGTAGCCGGCCCTGGAGTCCATTTGTACTTAACCTAATCAACGTAGCCGGCCCTGGAGTCCATTTGTACTGAACCTATTCAACGTAGCCGGCCCTGGGGTCCATTTGTATGGAACCTAATCAACGTAGCCGGCCCTGGAGTCCATTTGTATGGAACCTAATCAACGTAGCCGGCCCTGGAGTCCATTTGCACTGAACCTTATCAACGTAGCCGGCCCTGGAATCCATTTGTATGGAACCTAATCAACGTAGCCGGCCCTGGAGTCCATTTGTATGGAACCTAATCAACGTAGCCGGCCCTGGAGTCCATTTGTACTGAACCTAATCAACGTAGCCGGCCCTGGAGTCCATTTGTATGGAATCTAATCAACGTAGCCGGCCCTGGAGTCCATTTGTACTGAACCTAATCAACGTAGTCGGTTCTGGAGTCCATTTGTATGCAACCTATTCAACGTAGCCGGCCCTGGAGTACATTTGTATGGCACCTATTCAACGTAGCCGGCCCTGGAGTCCATTTGTATGGAACCTAATCAACGTAGCCGGCCCTGAAGTCCATTTGTACTGAACTTAATCAACGTAGCCGGCCCAGGTGTGTCTGTACTGAACCTAATCAACGTAGCCGGGCCTAGTGTCCGTTTGTACTGAACCTAATCAGCGTAGCCGGCCCTGGAGTCCATTTGTATGGAACCTAATCAACGTAGCCGGCCCTGGAGTCCATTTGTACTGAACCTTATCAACGTAGCCGGATCTGGAGTCCATTTGTATGGAACCTAATCAACGTAGCCGGCCCTTGAGTCCGTCTGTACTGAACCTAATCAACGTAGCCGGCCCTGGAGTCCATTTGTATGGAACCTAATCAACGTAGCCGGCCCTGGTGTCCATCTGCACTGAACCTAATCAACGTAGCCGGCCCTGGAATCCATTTGTATGGAACCTAATCAACGTAGCCGGCCCTGGAGTCCATTTGTACTGAACCTATTCAACGTAGCCGGCCCTGGAGTCCATTTGTATGGAACCTATTCAACGTAGCTGGCCTTGGAGTCCATTTGTATGGAACCTATTCAACGTAGCCGGCCCTGGTGTCCGTTTGTACTGAACCTAATCAACGTAGCCGGCCCTGGAGTCCATTTGTATGGAACCTAATCAACGTAGCCGGCCCTGGAGTCCATTTGTACTGAACCTAATCAACGTAGCCGGCCCTGGAGTCCATTTGTATGGAACCTAATCAACGTAGCCGGCCCTGGAGTCCATTTGTACTGAACCTTATCAACGTAGCCGGCCCTGGAGTCCATTTGTATGGAACCTATTCAACGTAGCCGGCCCTGGAGTCCATTTGTATGGAACCTATTCAACGTAGCCGGCCCTGGAGTCCATTTGTATGGAACCTAATCAACGTAGCCGGCCCTGAAATCCATTTGTACTGAACCTAATCAACGTAGCCGGCCCAGGTGTGTCTGTACTGAACCTAATCAACGTAGCCGGCCCTGGTGTCCGTTTGTACTGAACCTAATCAGCGTAGCCGGCCCTGGAGTCCATTTGTATGGAACCTAATCAACGTAGCCGGCCCTGGAGTCCATTTGTACTGAACCTAATCAACGTAGCCGGTCCTGGAGTCCATTTGTATGGAACCTAATCAACGTAGCCGGCCCTGGAGTCCATTTGTACTGCACCTAATCAACGTAGCCGGCCCTGGAGTCCATTTGTATGGAACCTATTCAACGTAGCCGGCCCTGGTGTCCGTTTGTACTGAACCTAATCAATGTAGCCGGCCCTGGAGTCCATTTGTATGGAACCTATTCAACGTAGCCGGCCCTGGAGTCCGTCTGTACTGAACCTAATCAACGTAGCCGGCCCTGGAGTCCATTTGTATGGAACCTAATCAACGTAGCCGGCCCTGGTGTCCATCTGCACTGAACCTAATCAGCGTAGCCGGCCCTGGAGTCCGTCTGCACTGAACCTAATCAACGTAGCCGGCCCTGGTATCCATCTGCACTGAACCTAATCAACGTAGCAGGCCCTGGAGTCCATCTGCACTGAACCTAATCAACGTAGGCGGCCCTGGTGTCCATCTGCACTGAACCTAATCAACGTAGCCGGCCCTGGAGTCCATTTGTATGGAACCTAATCAGCGTAGCCGGCCCTGGTGTCCGTCTGTACTGAACCTAATCAACGTAGCCTGCCCTGGTGTCCGTCTGTACTGAACCTATTCAACGTACGCCGGTCCTGGAGTCCATTTGTATGGAACCTAATCAACGTAGCCGGCCCTGGAGTCCATTTGTACTGAACCTAATCAACGTAGCCGGCCCTGGAGTCCATTTGTACTGAACCTAATCAACGTAGCCGGCCCTGGAGTCCATTTGCATGGAACCTAATTAACGTAGCCGGCCCTGGAGGCCATTTGTACTGAACCTATTCAACGTAGCCGGCCCTGGAATCCATTTGTATGGAACCTATTCAACGTAGCCGGCCGTGGTGTCCGTTTGTACTGAACCTAATTAACGTAGCCGGCCCTGGAGTCCATTTGTATAGAACCTATTCCACGTAGCCGGCCCTGGAGTCCGTCTGTACTGAACCTAATCAACGTAGCCGGCCCTGGAGTCCATTTGTATGGAACCTTATCAACGTAGCCGGCCCTGGAGTCCATTTGTATGGAACCTAATCAACGTAGCCGGCCCTGGAGTCCATTTGCACTGAACCTAATCAACGTAGCCGGCCCTGGAGTCCATTTGTATGGAACCTAATCAACGTAGCCGGCCCTGGAGTCCATTTGTATGGAACCTATTCAACGTAGCCGGCCCTGGAGTCCATTTGTATGGAACCTATTCAACGTAGCCGGCCCTGGAGTCCATTTGTATGGAACCTATTCAACGTAGCCGGCCCTGGTGTCCGTTTGTACTGAACCTAATCAACGTAGCCGGCCCTGGAGTCCATTTGTATGGAACCTAATCAACGTAGCCGGCCCTGGAGTCCATTTGTACTGAACCTAATCAACGTAGCCGGCCCAGGTGTGTCTGTACTGAACCTAATCAACGTAGCCGGCCCTGATGTCCGTCTGTACTGAACCTAATCAACGTAGCCGGCCCTGGAGTCCATTTGTACTGAACCTAATCAACTTAACGGCCCTGGAGTCCATTTGTACAGAACCTATTCAACGTAGCCGGCGCTGGAGTCCATTTGTATGGAACTTAATCAACGTAGCCGGCCCTGGAGTCCATTTGTATGGAACCTTATCAACGTAGCCGGCCCTGGAGTCCATTTGTCTGGAACCTAATCAACGTAGCCGGCCCTGGAGTCCATTTGTACTGAACCTATTCAACGTAGCTGGCCCTGGAGTCCATTTGTATGGAACCTATTCAACGTAGCCGGCCCTGGAGTCCATTTGTATGGAACCTATTCAACGTAGCCGGCCCTGGAGTCCATTTGTATGGAACCTAATCAACGTAGTCGGCCCTGGAGTCCATTTGTATGGAACCTATTCAACGTAGCCGGCCCTGGAGTCCATTTGTATGGAACCTATTCAACGTAGCCGGCCCTGGAGTCCATTTGTATGGAACCTATTCAACGTAGCCGGCCCTGGTGTCCGTTTGTACCGAACCTAATCAACGTAGCCGGCCCTGGAGTCCATTTGTACTGAACCTAATCAACGTAACCGGCCCTGGAGTCCATTTGTATGGAACCTATTCAACGTAGCCGGCCCTGGAGTCCATTTGTATGGAACCTATTCAACGTAGCCGGCCCTGGTGTCCGTTTGTACTGAACCTAATCAACGTAGCCGGCCCTGGAGTCCATTTGTATGGAACCTATTCAACGTAGCCGGCCCTGGAGTCCGTTTGTATGGAACCTATTCAACGTAGCCGGCCCTGGAGTCCATTTGTATGGAACCTAATCAACGTAGCCGGCCCTGAAGTCCATTTGTACTGAACTTAATCAACGTAGCCGGCCCAGGTGTGTCTGTACTGAACCTAATCAACGTAGCCGGCCCTGGTGTCCGTTTGTACTGAACCTAATCAGCGTAGCCGGCTCTGGAGTCCATTTGTATGGAACCTAATCAACGTAGCCGGCCCTGGAGTCCATTTGTACTGAACCTAATCAACGTAGCCGGCCCTGGAATCCATTTGTATGGAACCTAATCAACGTAGCCGGCCCTGGAGTCCGTTTGTATGGAACCTAATCAACGTAGCCGGCCCTGGAGTCCATTTGTACTGAACCTAATCAACGTAGCCGGCCCTGGAGTCCATTTGTATGGAACCTAATCAACGTAGCCGGCCCTGGAGTCCATTTGTACTTAACCTAATCAACGTAGCCGGTTCTGGAGTCCATGTGTATGGAACCTATTCAGCGTAACCGGCCCTGGAGTCCATTTGTATGGCACATATTCAACGTAGCCGGCCCTGGAGTCCATTTGTATGGAACCTAATCAACGTAGCCGGCCCTGAAGTCCATTTGTACTGAACTTAATCAACGTAGCCGGCCCAGGTGTGTCTGTACTGAACCTAATCAACGTAGCCGGCCCTGGTGTCCATTTTTACTGAACCTAATCAGCGTAGCCGCCCCTGGAGTCCATTTGTATGGAACCTATTCAACGTAGCTGGCCCTGGAGTCCATTTGTATGGAACCTATTCAACGTAGCCGGCCCTGGTGTCCGTTTGTACTGAACCTAATCAACGTAGCCGGCCCTGGTGTGTCTGTACTGAACCTAATCAACGTAGCCGGCCCTGGAGTCCATTTGTACTGAACCTAATCAACGTAGCCGGTTCTGGAGTCCATTTGTATGCAACCTATTCAACGTAGCCGGCCCTGGAGTACATTTGTATGGCACCTATTCAACGTAGCCGGCCCTGGAGTCCATTTGTATGGAACCTAATCAACGTAGCCGGCCCTGAAGTCCATTTGTACTGAACTTAATCAACGTAGTCGGCCCAGGTGTGTCTGTACTGAACCTAATCAACGTAGCCGGGCCTAGTGTCCGTTTGTACTGAACCTAATCAGCGTAGCCGGCCCTGGAGTCCATTTGTATGGAACCTAATCAACGTAGCTGGCCCTGGAGTCCATTTGTACTGAACCTAATCAACGTAGCCGGTTCTGGAGTCCATTTGTATGGAACCTAATCAACGTAGCCGGCCCTGGAGTCCGTCTGTACTGAACCTAATCAACGTAGCCGGCCCTGGAGTCCATTTGTATGGAACCTAATCAACGTAGCCGGCCCTGGTGTCCATCTGCACTGAACTTAATCAACGTAGCCGGCCCTGGAAGCCATTTGTATGGAACCTAATCAACGTAGCCGGCCCTGGAGTCCATTTGTACTGAACCTATTCAACGTAGCCGGCCCTGGAGTCCATTTGTATGGAACCTATTCAACGTAGCTGGCCTTGGAGTCCATTTGTATGGAACCTATTCAACGTAGCCGGCCCTGGTGTCCGTTTGTACTGAACCTAATCAACGTAGCCGGCCCTGGAGTCCATTTGTATGGAACCTAATCAACGTAGCCGGCCCTGGAGTCCATTTGTACTGAACCTAATCAACGTATCCGGCCCTGGAGTCCATTTGTATGGAACCTAATCAACGTAGCCGGCCCTGGAGTCCATTTGTACTGAACCTTATCAACGTAGCCGGCCCTGGAGTCCATTTGTATGGAACCTATTCAACGTAGCCGGCCCTGGAGTCCATTTGTATGGAACCTATTCAACGTAGCCGACCATGGAGTCCATTTGTATGGAACCTAATTAACGTAGCCGGCCCTGAAATCCATTTGTACTGAACCTAATCAACGTAGCCGGCCCAGGTGTGTCTGTACTGAACCTAATCAACGTAGCCGGCCCTGGTGTCCGTTTGTACTGAACCTAATCAACGTAGCCGGTTCTGGAGTCCTTTTGTATGGAACCTAATCAACGTAGCCGGCCCTGGAGTCCATTTGTACTGAACCTAATCAACGTAGCCGGCCCTGGAGTCCATTTGTATGGAACCTATTCAACGTACCCGGCCCTGGTGTCTGTTTGTACTGAACATAATCAACGTAGCCGGCCCTGGAGTCCATTTTTATGGAACCTATTCAACGTAGCCGGCCCTGGAGTCCGTCTGTACTGAACCTAATCAACGTAGCCGGCCCTGGAGTCCATTTGTATGGAGCCTAATCAACGTAGCCGGCCCTGGTGTCCAACTGCACTGAACTTAATCAACGTTGCCGGCCCTGGAATCCATTTGTATGGAACCTAATCAACGTAGCCGGCCCTGGAGTCCATTTGTACTGAACCTATTCAACGTAGCCGGCCCTGGAGTCCGTTTGTATGGAACCTATTCAACGTAGCTGGCCCTGGAGTCCATTTGTATGGAACCTATTCAACGTAGCCGGCCCTGGTGTCCGTTTTACTGAACCTAATCAACGTAGCCGGCCCTGGAGTCCATTTGTATGGAACCTAATCAACGTAGCCGGCCCTGGAGCCCATTTGTACTGCACCTAATCAACGTAGCCGGCCCTGGAGTCCATTTGTTTGGAATCTAATCAACGTAGCCGGCCCTGGAGTCCATTTGTACTGAACCTTATCAACGTAGCCGGCCCTGGAGTCCATTTGTATGGAACCTATTCAACGTAGCCGGCCCTGGAGTCCATTTGTTTGGAACCTATTCAACGTAGCCGGCCATGGAGTCCATTTGTATGGAACCTAATCAACGTAGCCGGCCCTGAAATCCATTTGTACTGAACCTAATCAACGTAGCCGGTCCTGGAGTCCATTTGTATGGAACCTAATCAACGTAGCAGGCCCTGGATTCCATTTGTACTGAACCTAATCAACGTAGCCGGCCCTGTAGTCCATTTGTATGGAACCTATTCAACGTAGCCGGCCCTGGTGTCCGTTTGTACTGAACCTAATCAACGTAGCCGGCCCTGGAGTCCATTTGTATGGAACCTATTCAACGTAGCCGGCCCTGGAGTCCGTCTGTACTGAACCTAATCAACGTAGCCGGCCCTGGAGTCCATTTGTATGGAACCTAATCAACGTAGCCGGCCCTGGTGTCCATCTGCACTGAACCTAATCAGCGTAGCCGGCCCTGGAGTCCGTCTGCACTGAACCTAATCAACGTAGCCGGCCCTGGTATCCATCTGCACTGAACCTAATCAACGTAGCCGGCCCTGGAGTCCATCTGCACTGAACCTAATCAACGTAGGCGGCCCTGGTGTCCATCTGCACTGAACCTAATCAACGTAGCCGGCCCTGGAGTCCATTTGTATGGAACCTAATCAGCGTAGCCGGCCCTGGTGTCCGTCTGTACTGAACCTAATCAACGTAGCCTGCCCTGGTGTCCGTCTGTACTGAACCTATTTAACGTAGCCGGTCCTGGAGTCCATTTGTATGGAACCTAATCAACGTAGCCGGCCCTGGAGTCCATTTGTACTTAACCTAATCAACGTAGCCGGCCCTGGAGTCCATTTGTACTGAACCTATTCAACGTAGCCGGCCCTGGGGTCCATTTGTATGGAACCTAATCAACGTAGCCGGCCCTGGAGTCCATTTGTATGGAACCTAATCAACGTAGCCGGCCCTGGAGTCCATTTGCACTGAACCTTATCAACGTAGCCGGCCCTGGAATCCATTTGTATGGAACCTAATCAACGTAGCCGGCCCTGGAGTCCATTTGTATGGAACCTAATCAACGTAGCCGGCCCTGGAGTCCATTTGTACTGAACCTAATCAACGTAGCCGGCCCTGGAGTCCATTTGTATGGAATCTAATCAACGTAGCCGGCCCTGGAGTCCATTTGTACTGAACCTAATCAACGTAGTCGGTTCTGGAGTCCATTTGTATGCAACCTATTCAACGTAGCCGGCCCTGGAGTACATTTGTATGGCACCTATTCAACGTAGCCGGCCCTGGAGTCCATTTGTATGGAACCTAATCAACGTAGCCGGCCCTGAAGTCCATTTGTACTGAACTTAATCAACGTAGCCGGCCCAGGTGTGTCTGTACTGAACCTAATCAACGTAGCCGGGCCTAGTGTCCGTTTGTACTGAACCTAATCAGCGTAGCCGGCCCTGGAGTCCATTTGTATGGAACCTAATCAACGTAGCCGGCCCTGGAGTCCATTTGTACTGAACCTTATCAACGTAGCCGGTTCTGGAGTCCATTTGTATGGAACCTAATCAACGTAGCCGGCCCTTGAGTCCGTCTGTACTGAACCTAATCAACGTAGCCGGCCCTGGAGTCCATTTGTATGGAACCTAATCAACGTAGCCGGCCCTGGTGTCCATCTGCACTGAACCTAATCAACGTAGCCGGCCCTGGAATCCATTTGTATGGAACCTAATCAACGTAGCCGGCCCTGGAGTCCATTTGTACTGAACCTATTCAACGTAGCCGGCCCTGGAGTCCATTTGTATGGAACCTATTCAACGTAGCTGGCCTTGGAGTCCATTTGTATGGAACCTATTCAACGTAGCCGGCCCTGGTGTCCGTTTGTACTGAACCTAATCAACGTAGCCGGCCCTGGAGTCCATTTGTATGGAACCTAATCAACGTAGCCGGCCCTGGAGTCCATTTGTACTGAACCTAATCAACGTAGCCGGCCCTGGAGTCCATTTGTATGGAACCTAATCAACGTAGCCGGCCCTGGAGTCCATTTGTACTGAACCTTATCAACGTAGCCGGCCCTGGAGTCCATTTGTATGGAACCTATTCAACGTAGCCGGCCCTGGAGTCCATTTGTATGGAACCTATTCAACGTAGCCGGCCCTGGAGTCCATTTGTATGGAACCTAATCAACGTAGCCGGCCCTGAAATCCATTTGTACTGAACCTAATCAACGTAGCCGGCCCAGGTGTGTCTGTACTGAACCTAATCAACGTAGCCGGCCCTGGTGTCCGTTTGTACTGAACCTAATCAGCGTAGCCGGCCCTGGAGTCCATTTGTATGGAACCTAATCAACGTAGCCGGCCCTGGAGTCCATTTGTACTGAACCTAATCAACGTAGCCGGTCCTGGAGTCCATTTGTATGGAACCTAATCAACGTAGCCGGCCCTGGAGTCCATTTGTACTGCACCTAATCAACGTAGCCGGCCCTGGAGTCCATTTGTATGGAACCTATTCAACGTAGCCGGCCCTGGTGTCCGTTTGTACTGAACCTAATCAATGTAGCCGGCCCTGGAGTCCATTTGTATGGAACCTATTCAACGTAGCGTGCCCTGGAGTCCGTCTGTACTGAACCTAATCAACGTAGCCGGCCCTGGAGTCCATTTGTATGGAACCTAATCAACGTAGCCGGCCCTGGTGTCCATCTGCACTGAACCTAATCAGCGTAGCCGGCCCTGGAGTCCGTCTGCACTGAACCTAATCAACGTAGCCGGCCCTGGTATCCATCTGCACTGAACCTAATCAACGTAGCCGGCCCTGGAGTCCATCTGCACTGAACCTAATCAGCGTAGGCGGCCCTGGTGTCCATCTGCAATGAACCTAATCAACGTAGCCGGCCCTGGAGTCCATTTGTATGGAACCTAATCAGCGTAGCCGGCCCTGGTGTCCGTCTGTACTGAACCTAATCAACGTAGCCTGCCCTGGTGTCCGTCTGTACTGAACCTATTCAACGTACGCCGGTCCTGGAGTCCATTTGTATGGAACCTAATCAACGTAGCCGGCCCTGGAGTCCATTTGTACTGAACCTAATCAACGTAGCCGGCCCTGGAGTCCATTTGTACTGAACCTAATCAACGTAGCCGGCCCTGGAGTCCATTTGCATGGAACCTAATTAACGTAGCCGGCCCTGGAGGCCATTTGTACTGAACCTATTCAACGTAGCCGGCCCTGGAATCCATTTGTATGGAACCTATTCAACGTAGCCGGCCGTGGTGTCCGTTTGTACTGAACCTAATTAACGTAGCCGGCCCTGGAGTCCATTTGTATAGAACCTATTCCACGTAGCCGGCCCTGGAGTCCGTCTGTACTGAACCTAATCAACGTAGCCGGCCCTGGAGTCCATTTGTATGGAACCTTATCAACGTAGCCGGCCCTGGAGTCCATTTGTATGGAACCTAATCAACGTAGCCGGCCCTGGAGTCCATTTGCACTGAACCTAATCAACGTAGCCGGCCCTGGAGTCCATTTGTATGGAACCTAATCAACGTAGCCGGCCCTGGAGTCCATTTGTATGGAACCTATTCAACGTAGCCGGCCCTGGAGTCCATTTGTATGGAACCTATTCAACGTAGCCGGCCCTGGAGTCCATTTGTATGGAACCTATTCAACGTAGCCGGCCCTGGTGTCCGTTTGTACTGAACCTAATCAACGTAGCCGGCCCTGGAGTCCATTTGTATGGAACCTAATCAACGTAGCCGGCCCTGGAGTCCATTTGTACTGAACCTAATCAACGTAGCCGGCCCAGGTGTGTCTGTACTGAACCTAATCAACGTAGCCGGCCCTGATGTCCGTCTGTACTGAACCTAATCAACGTAGCCGGCCCTGGAGTCCATTTGTACTGAACCTAATCAACTTAACGGCCCTGGAGTCCATTTGTACAGAACCTATTCAACGTAGCCGGCGCTGGAGTCCATTTGTATGGAACTTAATCAACGTAGCCGGCCCTGGAGTCCATTTGTATGGAACCTAATCAACGTAGCCGGCCCTGGAGTCCATTTGTCTGGAACCTAATCAACGTAGCCGGCCCTGGAGTCCATTTGTACTGAACCTATTCAACGTAGCTGGCCCTGGAGTCCATTTGTATGGAACCTATTCAACGTAGCCGGCCCTGGAGTCCATTTGTATGGAACCTATTCAACGTAGCCGGCCCTGGAGTCCATTTGTATGGAACCTAATCAACGTAGTCGGCCCTGGAGTCCATTTGTATGGAACCTATTCAACGTAGCCGGCCCTGGAGTCCATTTGTATGGAACCTATTCAACGTAGCCGGCCCTGGAGTCCATTTGTATGGAACCTATTCAACGTAGCCGGCCCTGGTGTCCGTTTGTACCGAACCTAATCAACGTAGCCGGCCCTGGAGTCCATTTGTACTGAACCTAATCAACGTAACCGGCCCTGGAGTCCATTTGTATGGAACCTATTCAACGTAGCCGGCCCTGGAGTCCATTTGTATGGAACCTATTCAACGTAGCCGGCCCTGGTGTCCGTTTGTACTGAACCTAATCAACGTAGCCGGCCCTGGAGTCCATTTGTATGGAACCTATTCAACGTAGCCGGCCCTGGAGTCCGTTTGTATGGAACCTATTCAACGTAGCCGGCCCTGGAGTCCATTTGTATGGAACCTAATCAACGTAGCCGGCCCTGAAGTCCATTTGTACTGAACTTAATCAACGTAGCCGGCCCAGGTGTGTCTGTACTGAACCTAATCAACGTAGCCGGCCCTGGTGTCCGTTTGTACTGAACCTAATCAGCGTAGCCGGCTCTGGAGTCCATTTGTATGGAACCTAATCAACGTAGCCGGCCCTGGAGTCCATTTGTACTGAACCTAATCAACGTAGCCGGCCCTGCAATCCATTTGTATGGAACCTAATCAACGTAGCCGGCCCTGGAGTCCGTTTGTATGGAACCTAATCAACGTAGCCGGCCCTGGAGTCCATTTGTACTGAACCTAATCAACGTAGCCGGCCCTGGAGTCCATTTGTATGGAACCTAATCAACGTAGCCGGCCCTGGAGTCCATTTTTACTTAACCTAATCAACGTAGCCGGTTCTGGAGTCCATGTGTATGGAACCTATTCAACGTAACCGGCCCTGGAGTCCATTTGTATGGCACATATTCAACGTAGCCGGCCCTGGAGTCCATTTGTATGGAACCTAATCAACGTAGCCGGCCCTGAAGTCCATTTGTACTGAACTTAATCAACGTAGCCGGCCCAGGTGTGTCTGTACTGAACCTAATCAACGTAGCCGGCCCTGGTGTCCGTTTTTACTGAACCTAATCAGCGTAGCCGCCCCTGGAGTCCATTTGTATGGAACCTATTCAACGTAGCTGGCCCTGGAGTCCATTTGTATGGAACCTATTCAACGTAGCCGGCCCTGGTGTCCGTTTGTACTGAACCTAATCAACGTAGCCGGCCCTGGTGTGTCTGTACTGAACCTAATCAACGTAGCCGGCCCTGGAGTCCATTTGTACTGAACCTATTCAACGTAGCCGGCCCTGGAGTCCATTTGTATGGAACCTATTCAACGTAGCTGGCCTTGGAGTCCATTTGTATGGAACCTAATCAACGTAGCCGGCCCTGGTGTCCATCTGCACTGAACCTAATCAGCGTAGCCGGCCCTGGAGTCCATTTGTACGGAACCTAATCAACGTAGCTGGTCCTGGAGTCCATTTGTATGGAACCTAATCAACGTAGCCGGCCCTGGAGTCCATTTGTACTGCACCTAATCAACGTAGCCGGCCCTGGAGTCCATTTGTATGGAACCTATTCAACGTAGCCGGCCCTGGTGTCCGTTTGTACTGAACCTAATCAACGTAGCCGGCCCTGGAGTCCATTTGTATGGAACCTATTCAACGTAGCCGGCCCTGGAGTCCGTCTGTACTGAACCTAGTCAACGTAGCCGGCCCTGGAGTCCATTTGTATGGAACCTAATCAACGTAGCCGGCCCTGGTGTCCATCTGCACTGAACCTAATCAGCGTAGCCGGCCCTGGAGTCCGTCTGCACTGAACCTAATCAACGTAGCCGGCCCTGGTATCCATCTGCACTGAACCTAATCAACGTAGCCGGCCCTGGAGTCCATCTGCACTGAACCTAATCAACGTAGGCGGCACTGGTGTCCATCTGCACTGAACCTAATCAACGTAGCCGGCCCTGGAGTCCATTTGTATGGAACCTAATCAGCGTAGCCGGCCCTGGTGTCCGTCTGTACTGAACCTAATCAACGTAGCCTGCCCTGGTGTCCGTCTGTACTGAACCTATTCAACGTAGCCGGTCCTGGAGTCCATTTGTATGGAACCTAATCAACGTAGCCGGCCCTGGAGTCCATTTGTACTGAACCTAATCAACGTAGCCAGCCCTGGAGTCCATTTGTACTGAACCTAATCAACGTAGCCAGCCCTGGAGTCCATTTGCATGGAACCTAATTAACGTAGCCGGCCCTGGAGTCCATTTGTACTGAACCTATTCAACGTAGACGGCCCTGGAATCCATTTGTATGGAACCTATTCAACGTAGCCGGCCCTGGTGTCCGTTTGTACTGAACCTAATTAACGTAGCCGGCCCTGGAGTCCATTTGTATGGAACCTAATCAACGTAGCCGGCCCTGGAGTCCATTTGTACTGAACCTATTCAACGTAGCCGGCCCTGGAGTCCATTTGCATGGAACCTATTCAACGTAGCCGGCCCTGGAGTCCATTTGTATGGAACCTATTCAACGTAGCCGGCCCTGGAGTCCATTTGTATGGAACCTAATCAACGTAGCCGGCCCTGGAGTCCATTTGTATGGAACCTATTCAACGTAGCCGGCCCTGGAGTCCATTTGTATGGAACCTATTCAACGTAGCCGGCCCTGGAGTCCATTTGTATGGAACCTATTCAACGTAGCCGGCCCTGGTGTCCGTTTGTACTGAACCTAATCAACGTAGCCGGCCCTGGAGTCCATTTGTATGGAACCTAATCAACGTAGCCGGCCCTGGAGTCCATTTGTACTGAACCTAATCAACGTAGCCGGCCCAGGTGTGTCTGTACTGAACCTAATCAACGTAGCCGGCCCTGATGTCCGTCTGTACTGAACCTAATCAACGTAGCCGGCCCTGGAGTCCATTTGTACTGAACCTAATCAACTTAACGGCCCTGGAGTCCATTTGTACTGAACCTATTCAACGTAGCCGGCGCTGGAGTCCATTTGTATGGAACTTAATCAACGTAGCCGGCCCTGGAGTCCATTTGTATGGAACCTAATCAACGTAGCCGGCCCTGGAGTCCATTTGTCTGGAACCTAATCAACGTAGCCGGCCCTGGAGTCCATTTGTACTGAACCTATTCAACGTAGCTGGCCCTGGAGTCCATTTGTATGGAACCTATTCAACGTAGCCGGCCCTGAAGTCCATTTGTATGGAACCTATTCAACGAAGCCGGCCCTGGAGTCCATTTGTATGGAACCTAATCAACGTAGTTGGCCCTGGAGTACATTTGTATGGAACCTATTCAACGTAGCCGGCCCTGGAGTCCATTTGTATGGAACCTATTCAACGTAGCCGGCCCTGGAGTCCATTTGTATGGAACCTATTCAACGTAGCCGGCCCTGGTGTCCGTTTGTACCGAACCTAATCAACGTAGCCGGCCCTGGAGTCCATTTGTACTGAACCTAATCAACGTAACCGGCCCTGGAGTCCATTTGTATGGAACCTATTCAACGTAGCCGGCCCTGGAGTCCATTTGTATGGAACCTATTCAACGTAGCCGGCCCTGGTGTCCGTTTGTACTGAACCTAATCAACGTAGCCGGCCCTGGAGTCCATTTGTATGGAACCTATTCAACGTAGCCGGCCCTGGAGTCCATTTGTATGGAACCTATTCAACGTAGCCGGCCCTGGAGTCCATTTGTATGGAACCTAATCAACGTAGCCGGCCCTGAAGTCCATTTGTACTGAACTTAATCAACGTAGCCGGCCCAGGTGTGTCTGTACTGAACCTAATCAACGTAGCCGGCCCTGGTGTCCGTTTGTACTGAACCTAATCAGCGTAGCCGGCCCTGGAGTCCATTTGTATGGAACCTAATCAACGTAGCCGGCCCTGGAGTCCATTTGTACTGAACCTAATCAACGTAGCCGGCCCTGGAATCCATTTGTATGGAACCTAATCAACGTAGCCGGCCCTGGAGTCCGTTTGTATGGAACCTAATCAACGTAGCCGGCCCTGGAGTCCATTTGTACTGAACCTAATCAACGTAGCCGGCCCTGGCGTCCATTTGTATGGAACCTAATCAACGTAGCCGGCCCTGGAGTCCATTTGTACTTAACCTAATCAACGTAGCCGGTTCTGGAGTCCATGTGTATGGAACCTATTCAACGCAACCGGCCCTGGAGTCCATTTGTATGGCACCTATTCAACGTAGCCGGCCCTGGAGTCCATTTATATGGAACCTAATCAACGTAGCCGGCCCTGAAGTCCATTTGTACTGAACTTAATCAACGTAGCCGGCCCAGGTGTGTCTGTACTGAACCTAATCAACGTAGCCGGCCCTGGTGTCCGTTTTTACTGAACCTAATCAGCGTAGCCGGCCCTGGAGTCCATTTGTACTGAACCTATTCAACGTAGCCGGCCCTGGAGTCCATTTGTATGGAACCTATTAAACGTAGCTGGCCCTGGAGTCCATTTGTATGGAACCTATTCAACGTAGCCGGCCCTGGTGTCCGTTTGTACTGAACCTAATCAACGTAGCCGGCCCTGGAGCCCATTTGTATGGAACCTAATCAACGTTCCCGGCCCTGGAGTCCATTTGTACTGAACCTAATCAACGTAGCCGGCCCTGGAGTCCATTTGTATGGAACCTAATCAACGTAGCCGGCCCTGGAGTCCATTTGTACTGAACCTTATCAACGTAGCCGGCCCTGGAGTCCATTTGTATGGAACCTATTCAACGTAGCCGGCCCTGGAGTCCATTTGTATGGAACCTATTCAACGTAGCCGGCCCTGGAGTCCATTTGTATGGAACCTAATCAACGTAGCCGGCCCTGGAGTCCATTTGTATGGAACCTAATCAACGTAGCCGGCCCTGGAGTCCATTTGTATGGAACCTATTCAACGTAGCCGGCCCTGGAGTCCATTTGTATGGAACCTATTCAACGTAGCCGGCCCTGGAGTCCATTTGTATGGAACCTATTCAACGTAGCCGGCCCTGGTGTCCGTTTGTACCGAACCTAATCAACGTAGCCGGCCCTGGAGTCCATTTGTACTGAACCTAATCAACGTAACCGGCCCTGGAGTCCATTTGTATGGAACCTATTCAACGTAGCCGGCCCTGGAGTCCATTTGTATGGAACCTATTCAACGTAGTCGGCCCTGGTGTCCGTTTGTACTGAACCTAATCAACGTAGCCGGCCCTGGAGTCCATTTGTATGGAACCTAATCAACGTAGCCGGCCCTGGAGTCCATTTGTACTGAACCTAATCAAAGTAGCCGGCCCAGGTGTGTCTGTACTGAACCTAATCAACGTAGCCGGCCCTGATGTCCGTCTGTACTGAACCTAATCAACGTAGCCGGCCCTGGAGTCCATTCGTACTGAACCTAATCAACTTAACGGCCCTGGAGTCCATTTGTACTGAACCTATTCAACGTAGCCGGCCCTGGAGTCCATTTGTATGGAACTTAATCAACGTAGCCGGCCCTGGAGGCCATTTGTATGGAACCTAATCAACGTAGCCGGCCCTAGAGTCCATTTGTCTGGAACCTAATCAACGTAGCCGGCCCTGGAGTCCATTTGTACTGCACCTATTCAACGTAGCCGGCCCTGGAGTCCATTTGTATGGAACCTATTCAACGTAGCCGGCCCTGGAGTCCATTTGTATGGAACCTATTCAACGTAGCCGGCCCTGGAGTCCATTTGTATGGAACCTAATCAACGTAGCCGGCCCTGGAGTCCATTTGTATGGAACCTATTCAACGTAGCCGGCCCTTGAGTCCATTTGTATGGAACCTATTCAACGTAGCCGGCCCTGGAGTCCATTTGTATGGAACCTATTCAACGTAGCTGGCCCTGGTGTCCGTTTGTACCGAACCTAATCAACGTAGCCGGCCCTGGAGTCCATTTGTACTGAACCTAATCAACGTAACCGGCCCTGGAGTCCATTTGTATGGAACCTATTCAACGTAGCCGGCCTTGGAGTCCATTTGTATGGAACCTATTCAACGTAGCCCGCCCTGGTGTCCGTTTGTACTGAACCTAATCAACGTAGCCGGCCCTGGAGTCCATTTGTATGGAACCTAATCAACGTAGCCGGCCCTGAAGTCCATTTGTACTGAACTTAATCAACGTAGCCGGCCCAGGTGTGTCTGTACTGAACCTAATCAACGTAGCCGGGCCTAGTGTCCGTTTGTACTGAACCTAATCAGCGTAGCCGGCCCTGGAGTCCATTTGTATGGAACCTAATCAACGTAGCCGGCCCTGGAGTCCATTTGTACTGAACCTAATCAACGTAGCCGGTTCTGGAGTCCATTTGTATGGAACCTAATCAACGTAGCCGGCCCTGGAGTCCATTTGTACTGAACCTAATCAACGTAGCCGGCCCTGGAATCCATTTGTATGGAACCTAATCAACGTAGCCGGCCCTGGAGTCCATTTGTATAGAACCTAATCAACGTAGCCGGCCCTGGAGTCCATTTGTACTGAACCTAATCAACGTAGCCGGCCCTGGAGTCCATTTGTATGGAACCTAATCAACGTAGCCGGCCCTGGAGTGCATTTGTACTGAACCTAATCAACGTAGCCGGTTCTGGAGTCCATTTGTATGGAACCTATTCAACGTAACCGGCCCTGGAGTCCATTTGTATGGCACCTATTCAACGTAGCCGGCCCTGGAGTCCATTTGTATGGAACCTAATCAACGTAGCCGGCTCTGAAGTCCATTTGTACTGAACTTAATCAACGTAGCCGGCCCAGGTGTGTCTGTACTGAACCTAATCAACGTAGCCGGCCCTGGTGTCCGTTTGTACTGAACCTAATCAGCGTAGCCGGCCCTGGAGTCCATTTGTATGGAACCTAATCAACGTAGCCGGCCCTGGAGTCCATTTGTACTGAACCTAATCAACGTAGCCGGTTCTGGAGTCCTTTTGTATGGAACCTAATCAACGTAGCCGGCCCTGGAGTCCATTTGTACTGAACCTAATCAACGTAGCCGGTCCTGGAGTCCATTTGTATGGAACCTATTCAACGTACCCGGCCCTGGTGTCTGTTTGTACTGGACATAATCAACGTAGCCGGCCCTGGAGTCCATTTTTATGGAACCTATTCAACGTAGCCGGCCCTGGAGTCCGTCTGTACTGAACCTAATCAACGTAGCCGGCCCTGGAGTCCATTTGTATGGAACCTAATCAACGTAGCCGGCCCTGGTGTCCATCTGCACTGAACTTAATCAACGTTGCCGGCCCTGGAATCCATTTGTATGGAACCTAATCAACGTAGCCGGCCCTGGAGTCCATTTGTACTGAACCTATTCAACGTAGCCGGCCCTGGAGTCCGTTTGTATGGAACCTATTCAACGTAGCTGGCCCTGGAGTCCATTTGTATGGAACCTATTCAACGTAGCCGGCCCTGGTGTCCGTTTGTACTGAACCTAATCAACGTAGCCGGCCCTGGAGTCCATTTGTATGGAACCTAATCAACGTAGCCTGCCCTGGAGTCCATTTGTACTGCACCTAATCAACGTAGCCGGCCCTGGAGTCCATTTGTTTGGAATCTAATCAACGTAGCCGGCCCTGGAGTCCATTTGTACTGAACCTTATCAACGTAGCCGGCCCTGGAGTCCATTTGTATGGAACCTATTCAACGTAGCCGGCCCTGGAGTCCATTTGTTTGGAACCTATTCAACGTAGCCGGCCATGGAGTCCATTTGTATGGAACCTAATCAACGTAGCCGGCCCTGAAATCCATTTGTACTGAACCTAATCAACGTAGCCGGTCCTGGAGTCCATTTGTATGGAACCTAATCAACGTAGCAGGCCCTCGATTCCATTTGTACTGAACCTAATCAACGTAGCCGGCCCTGTAGTCCATTTGTATGGAACCTATTCAACGTAGCCGACCCTGGTGTCCGTTTGTACTGAACCTAATCAACGTAGCCGGCCCTGGTGTGTCTCTACTGAACCTAATCAACGTAGCCGGCCCTGGAGTCCATCTGTACTGAACCTATTAAACGTAGCCGGCCCTGTAGTCCATTTGTACTGAACCTATTCAACGTAGCCGGCCCTGGAGTCCATTTGTACTGAACCTAATCAACGTAGCCGGCCCTGGTGTCCGTCTGTACTGAACCTAATCAACGTAGCCGGCCCTGGTGTGTCTGTACTGAACCTAATCAACGTAGCCGGCCCTGATGTCCGTCTGTACTGAATCTAATCAACGTAGCCGGCCCTGGTGTCCGTCTGTACTGAACCTCATCAACGTAGCGCGCCTGATGTCCATTTGTATTGAACCTAATCAACGTAGCCGGCCCTGGTGTGCATTTGTATTAAACCTAAACAACGTAGCCGGCCCTGGAGTCCATTTGTACTGAACCTATTCAACGTAGCCGGCCCTGGGGTCCATTTGTATGGAACCTAATCAACGTAGCCGGCCCTGGAGTCCATTTGTATGGAACCTAATCAACGTAGCCGGCCCTGGAGTCCATTTGCACTGAACCTTATCAACGTAGCCGGCCCTGGAATCCATTTGTATGGAACCTAATCAACGTAGCCGGCCCTGGAGTCCATTTGTATGGAACCTAATCAACGTAGCCGGCCCTGGAGTCCATTTGTACTGAACCTAATCAACGTAGCCGGCCCTGGAGTCCATTTGTATGGAATCTAATCAACGTAGCCGGCCCTGGAGTCCATTTGTACTGAACCTAATCAACGTAGTCGGTTCTGGAGTCCATTTGTATGCAACCTATTCAACGTAGCCGGCCCTGGAGTACATTTGTATGGCACCTATTCAACGTAGCCGGCCCTGGAGTCCATTTGTATGGAACCTAATCAACGTAGCCGGCCCTGAAGTCCATTTGTACTGAACTTAATCAACGTAGCCGGCCCAGGTGTGTCTGTACTGAACCTAATCAACGTAGCCGGGCCTAGTGTCCGTTTGTACTGAACCTAATCAGCGTAGCCGGCCCTGGAGTCCATTTGTATGGAACCTAATCAACGTAGCCGGCCCTGGAGTCCATTTGTACTGAACCTTATCAACGTAGCCGGTTCTGGAGTCCATTTGTATGGAACCTAATCAACGTAGCCGGCCCTTGAGTCCGTCTGTACTGAACCTAATCAACGTAGCCGGCCCTGGAGTCCATTTGTATGGAACCTAATCAACGTAGCCGGCCCTGGTGTCCATCTGCACTGAACCTAATCAACGTAGCCGGCCCTGGAATCCATTTGTATGGAACCTAATCAACGTAGCCGGCCCTGGAGTCCATTTGTACTGAACCTATTCAACGTAGCCGGCCCTGGAGTCCATTTGTATGGAACCTATTCAACGTAGCTGGCCTTGGAGTCCATTTGTATGGAACCTATTCAACGTAGCCGGCCCTGGTGTCCGTTTGTACTGAACCTAATCAACGTAGCCGGCCCTGGAGTCCATTTGTATGGAACCTAATCAACGTAGCCGGCCCTGGAGTCCATTTGTACTGAACCTAATCAACGTAGCCGGCCCTGGAGTCCATTTGTATGGAACCTAATCAACGTAGCCGGCCCTGGAGTCCATTTGTACTGAACCTTATCAACGTAGCCGGCCCTGGAGTCCATTTGTATGGAACCTATTCAACGTAGCCGGCCCTGGAGTCCATTTGTATGGAACCTATTCAACGTAGCCGGCCCTGGAGTCCATTTGTATGGAACCTAATCAACGTAGCCGGCCCTGAAGTCCATTTGTACTGAACTTAATCAACGTAGCCGGCCCAGGTGTGTCTGTACTGAACCTAATCAACGTAGCCGGCCCTGGTGTCCGTTTGTACTGAACCTAATCAACGTAGCCGGCCCTGGAGTCCATTTGTATGGAACCTAATCAACGTAGCCGGCCCTGGAGTCCATTTGTACTGAACCTAATCAAAGTAGCCGGCCCAGGTGTGTCTGTACTGAACCTAATCAACGTAGCCGGCCCTGATGTCCGTCTGTACTGAACCTAATCAACGTAGCCGGCCCTGGAGTCCATTCGTACTGAACCTAATCAACTTAACGGCCCTGGAGTCCATTTGTACTGAACCTATTCAACGTAGCCGGCCCTGGAGTCCATTTGTATGGAACTTAATCAACGTAGCCGGCCCTGGAGGCCATTTGTATGGAACCTAATCAACGTAGCCGGCCCTAGAGTCCATTTGTCTGGAACCTAATCAACGTAGCCGGCCCTGGAGTCCATTTGTACTGCACCTATTCAACGTAGCCGGCCCTGGAGTCCATTTGTATGGAACCTATTCAACGTAGCCGGCCCTGGAGTCCATTTGTATGGAACCTATTCAACGTAGCCGGCCCTGGAGTCCATTTGTATGGAACCTAATCAACGTAGCCGGCCCTGGAGTCCATTTGTATGGAACCTATTCAACGTAGCCGGCCCTTGAGTCCATTTGTATGGAACCTATTCAACGTAGCCGGCCCTGGAGTCCATTTGTATGGAACCTATTCAACGTAGCTGGCCCTGGTGTCCGTTTGTACCGAACCTAATCAACGTAGCCGGCCCTGGAGTCCATTTGTACTGAACCTAATCAACGTAACCGGCCCTGGAGTCCATTTGTATGGAACCTATTCAACGTAGCCGGCCTTGGAGTCCATTTGTATGGAACCTATTCAACGTAGCCCGCCCTGGTGTCCGTTTGTACTGAACCTAATCAACGTAGCCGGCCCTGGAGTCCATTTGTATGGAACCTAATCAACGTAGCCGGCCCTGAAGTCCATTTGTACTGAACTTAATCAACGTAGCCGGCCCAGGTGTGTCTGTACTGAACCTAATCAACGTAGCCGGGCCTAGTGTCCGTTTGTACTGAACCTAATCAGCGTAGCCGGCCCTGGAGTCCATTTGTATGGAACCTAATCAACGTAGCCGGCCCTGGAGTCCATTTGTACTGAACCTAATCAACGTAGCCGGTTCTGGAGTCCATTTGTATGGAACCTAATCAACGTAGCCGGCCCTGGAGTCCATTTGTACTGAACCTAATCAACGTAGCCGGCCCTGGAATCCATTTGTATGGAACCTAATCAACGTAGCCGGCCCTGGAGTCCATTTGTATAGAACCTAATCAACGTAGCCGGCCCTGGAGTCCATTTGTACTGAACCTAATCAACGTAGCCGGCCCTGGAGTCCATTTGTATGGAACCTAATCAACGTAGCCGGCCCTGGAGTGCATTTGTACTGAACCTAATCAACGTAGCCGGTTCTGGAGTCCATTTGTATGGAACCTATTCAACGTAACCGGCCCTGGAGTCCATTTGTATGGCACCTATTCAACGTAGCCGGCCCTGGAGTCCATTTGTATGGAACCTAATCAACGTAGCCGGCTCTGAAGTCCATTTGTACTGAACTTAATCAACGTAGCCGGCCCAGGTGTGTCTGTACTGAACCTAATCAACGTAGCCGGCCCTGGTGTCCGTTTGTACTGAACCTAATCAGCGTAGCCGGCCCTGGAGTCCATTTGTATGGAACCTAATCAACGTAGCCGGCCCTGGAGTCCATTTGTACTGAACCTAATCAACGTAGCCGGTTCTGGAGTCCTTTTGTATGGAACCTAATCAACGTAGCCGGCCCTGGAGTCCATTTGTACTGAACCTAATCAACGTAGCCGGTCCTGGAGTCCATTTGTATGGAACCTATTCAACGTACCCGGCCCTGGTGTCTGTTTGTACTGGACATAATCAACGTAGCCGGCCCTGGAGTCCATTTTTATGGAACCTATTCAACGTAGCCGGCCCTGGAGTCCGTCTGTACTGAACCTAATCAACGTAGCCGGCCCTGGAGTCCATTTGTATGGAACCTAATCAACGTAGCCGGCCCTGGTGTCCATCTGCACTGAACTTAATCAACGTTGCCGGCCCTGGAATCCATTTGTATGGAACCTAATCAACGTAGCCGGCCCTGGAGTCCATTTGTACTGAACCTATTCAACGTAGCCGGCCCTGGAGTCCGTTTGTATGGAACCTATTCAACGTAGCTGGCCCTGGAGTCCATTTGTATGGAACCTATTCAACGTAGCCGGCCCTGGTGTCCGTTTGTACTGAACCTAATCAACGTAGCCGGCCCTGGAGTCCATTTGTATGGAACCTAATCAACGTAGCCGGCCCTGGAGTCCATTTGTACTGCACCTAATCAACGTAGCCGGCCCTGGAGTCCATTTGTTTGGAATCTAATCAACGTAGCCGGCCCTGGAGTCCATTTGTACTGAACCTTATCAACGTAGCCGGCCCTGGAGTCCATTTGTATGGAACCTATTCAACGTAGCCGGCCCTGGAGTCCATTTGTTTGGAACCTATTCAACGTAGCCGGCCATGGAGTCCATTTGTATGGAACCTAATCAACGTAGCCGGCCCTGAAATCCATTTGTACTGAACCTAATCAACGTAGCCGGTCCTGGAGTCCATTTGTATGGAACCTAATCAACGTAGCAGGCCCTGGATTCCATTTGTACTGAACCTAATCAACGTAGCCGGCCCTGTAGTCCATTTGTATGGAACCTATTCAACGTAGCCGACCCTGGTGTCCGTTTGTACTGAACCTAATCAACGTAGCCGGCCCTGGTGTGTCTCTACTGAACCTAATCAACGTAGCCGGCCCTGGAGTCCATCTGTACTGAACCTATTAAACGTAGCCGGCCCTGTAGTCCATTTGTACTGAACCTATTCAACGTAGCCGGCCCTGGAGTCCATTTGTACTGAACCTAATCAACGTAGCCGGCCCTGGTGTCCGTCTGTACTGAACCTAATCAACGTAGCCGGCCCTGGTGTGTCTGTACTGAACCTAATCAACGTAGCCGGCCCTGATGTCCGTCTGTACTGAATCTAATCAACGTAGCCGGCCCTGGTGTCCGTCTGTACTGAACCTCATCAACGTAGCGCGCCTGATGTCCATTTGTATTGAACCTAATCAACGTAGCCGGCCCTGGTGTGCATTTGTATTAAACCTAAACAACGTAGCCGGCCCTGGAGTCCATTTGTACTGAACCTATTCAACGTAGCCGGCCCTGGGGTCCATTTGTATGGAACCTAATCAACGTAGCCGGCCCTGGAGTCCATTTGTATGGAACCTAATCAACGTAGCCGGCCCTGGAGTCCATTTGCACTGAACCTTATCAACGTAGCCGGCCCTGGAATCCATTTGTATGGAACCTAATCAACGTAGCCGGCCCTGGAGTCCATTTGTATGGAACCTAATCAACGTAGCCGGCCCTGGAGTCCATTTGTACTGAACCTAATCAACGTAGCCGGCCCTGGAGTCCATTTGTATGGAATCTAATCAACGTAGCCGGCCCTGGAGTCCATTTGTACTGAACCTAATCAACGTAGTCGGTTCTGGAGTCCATTTGTATGCAACCTATTCAACGTAGCCGGCCCTGGAGTACATTTGTATGGCACCTATTCAACGTAGCCGGCCCTGGAGTCCATTTGTATGGAACCTAATCAACGTAGCCGGCCCTGAAGTCCATTTGTACTGAACTTAATCAACGTAGCCGGCCCAGGTGTGTCTGTACTGAACCTAATCAACGTAGCCGGGCCTAGTGTCCGTTTGTACTGAACCTAATCAGCGTAGCCGGCCCTGGAGTCCATTTGTATGGAACCTAATCAACGTAGCCGGCCCTGGAGTCCATTTGTACTGAACCTTATCAACGTAGCCGGTTCTGGAGTCCATTTGTATGGAACCTAATCAACGTAGCCGGCCCTTGAGTCCGTCTGTACTGAACCTAATCAACGTAGCCGGCCCTGGAGTCCATTTGTATGGAACCTAATCAACGTAGCCGGCCCTGGTGTCCATCTGCACTGAACCTAATCAACGTAGCCGGCCCTGGAATCCATTTGTATGGAACCTAATCAACGTAGCCGGCCCTGGAGTCCATTTGTACTGAACCTATTCAACGTAGCCGGCCCTGGAGTCCATTTGTATGGAACCTATTCAACGTAGCTGGCCTTGGAGTCCATTTGTATGGAACCTATTCAACGTAGCCGGCCCTGGTGTCCGTTTGTACTGAACCTAATCAACGTAGCCGGCCCTGGAGTCCATTTGTATGGAACCTAATCAACGTAGCCGGCCCTGGAGTCCATTTGTACTGAACCTAATCAACGTAGCCGGCCCTGGAGTCCATTTGTATGGAACCTAATCAACGTAGCCGGCCCTGGAGTCCATTTGTACTGAACCTTATCAACGTAGCCGGCCCTGGAGTCCATTTGTATGGAACCTATTCAACGTAGCCGGCCCTGGAGTCCATTTGTATGGAACCTATTCAACGTAGCCGGCCCTGGAGTCCATTTGTATGGAACCTAATCAACGTAGCCGGCCCTGAAGTCCATTTGTACTGAACTTAATCAACGTAGCCGGCCCAGGTGTGTCTGTACTGAACCTAATCAACGTAGCCGGCCCTGGTGTCCGTTTGTACTGAACCTAATCAGCGTAGCCGGCCCTGGAGTCCATTTGTATGGAACCTAATCAACGTAGCCGGCCCTGGAGTCCATTTGTACTGAACCTAATCAACGTAGCCGGCCCTGGAATCCATTTGTATGGAACCTAATCAACGTAGCCGGCCCTGGAGTCCGTTTGTATGGAACCTAATCAACGTAGCCGGCCCTGGAGTCCATTTGTACTGAACCTAATCAACGTAGCCGGCCCTGGCGTCCATTTGTATGGAACCTAATCAACGTAGCCGGCCCTGGAGTCCATTTGTACTTAACCTAATCAACGTAGCCGGTTCTGGAGTCCATGTGTATGGAACCTATTCAACGCAACCGGCCCTGGAGTCCATTTGTATGGCACCTATTCAACGTAGCCGGCCCTGGAGTCCATTTATATGGAACCTAATCAACGTAGCCGGCCCTGAAGTCCATTTGTACTGAACTTAATCAACGTAGCCGGCCCAGGTGTGTCTGTACTGAACCTAATCAACGTAGCCGGCCCTGGTGTCCGTTTTTACTGAACCTAATCAGCGTAGCCGGCCCTGGAGTCCATTTGTACTGAACCTATTCAACGTAGCCGGCCCTGGAGTCCATTTGTATGGAACCTATTAAACGTAGCTGGCCCTGGAGTCCATTTGTATGGAACCTATTCAACGTAGCCGGCCCTGGTGTCCGTTTGTACTGAACCTAATCAACGTAGCCGGCCCTGGAGCCCATTTGTATGGAACCTAATCAACGTTCCCGGCCCTGGAGTCCATTTGTACTGAACCTAATCAACGTAGCCGGCCCTGGAGTCCATTTGTATGGAACCTAATCAACGTAGCCGGCCCTGGAGTCCATTTGTACTGAACCTTATCAACGTAGCCGGCCCTGGAGTCCATTTGTATGGAACCTATTCAACGTAGCCGGCCCTGGAGTCCATTTGTATGGAACCTATTCAACGTAGCCGGCCCTGGAGTCCATTTGTATGGAACCTAATCAACGTAGCCGGCCCTGGAGTCCATTTGTATGGAACCTAATCAACGTAGCCGGCCCTGGAGTCCATTTGTATGGAACCTATTCAACGTAGCCGGCCCTGGAGTCCATTTGTATGGAACCTATTCAACGTAGCCGGCCCTGGAGTCCATTTGTATGGAACCTATTCAACGTAGCCGGCCCTGGTGTCCGTTTGTACCGAACCTAATCAACGTAGCCGGCCCTGGAGTCCGTTTGTACTGAACCTAATCAACGTAACCGGCCCTGGAGTCCATTTGTATGGAACCTATTCAACGTAGCCGGCCCTGGAGTCCATTTGTATGGAACCTATTCAACGTAGTCGGCCCTGGTGTCCGTTTGTACTGAACCTAATCAACGTAGCCGGCCCTGGAGTCCATTTGTATGGAACCTAATCAACGTAGCCGGCCCTGGAGTCCATTTGTACTGAACCTAATCAAAGTAGCCGGCCCAGGTGTGTCTGTACTGAACCTAATCAACGTAGCCGGCCCTGATGTCCGTCTGTACTGAACCTAATCAACGTAGCCGGCCCTGGAGTCCATTCGTACTGAACCTAATCAACTTAACGGCCCTGGAGTCCATTTGTACTGAACCTATTCAACGTAGCCGGCCCTGGAGTCCATTTGTATGGAACTTAATCAACGTAGCCGGCCCTGGAGGCCATTTGTATGGAACCTAATCAACGTAGCCGGCCCTAGAGTCCATTTGTCTGGAACCTAATCAACGTAGCCGGCCCTGGAGTCCATTTGTACTGCACCTATTCAACGTAGCCGGCCCTTGAGTCCATTTGTATGGAACCTATTCAACGTAGCCGGCCCTGGAGTCCATTTGTATGGAACCTATTCAACGTAGCTGGCCCTGGTGTCCGTTTGTACCGAACCTAATCAACGTAGCCGGCCCTGGAGTCCATTTGTACTGAACCTAATCAACGTAACCGGCCCTGGAGTCCATTTGTATGGAACCTATTCAACGTAGCCGGCCTTGGAGTCCATTTGTATGGAACCTATTCAACGTAGCCCGCCCTGGTGTTCGTTTGTACTGAACCTAATCAACGTAGCCGGCCCTGGAGTCCATTTGTATGGAACCTAATCAACGTAGCCGGCCCTGAAGTCCATTTGTACCGAACTTAATCAACGTAGCCGGCCCAGGTGTGTCTGTACTGAACCTAATCAACGTAGCCGGGCCTAGTGTCCGTTTGTACTGAACCTAATCAGCGTAGCCGGCCCTGGAGTCCATTTGTATGGAACCTAATCAACGTAGCCGGCCCTGGAGTCCATTTGTACTGAACCTAATCAACGTAGCCGGTTCTGGAGTCCATTTGTATGGAACCTAATCAACGTAGCCGGCCCTGGAGTCCATTTGTACTGAACCTAATCAACGTAGCCGGCCCTGGAATCCATTTGTATGGAACCTAATCAACGTAGCCGGCCCTGGAGTCCATTTGTATAGAACCTAATCAACGTAGCCGGCCCTGGAGTCCATTTGTACTGAACCTAATCAACGTAGCCGGCCCTGGAGTCCATTTGTATGGAACCTAATCAACGTAGCCGGCCCTGGAGTGCATTTGTACTGAACCTAATCAACGTAGCCGGTTCTGGAGTCCATTTGTATGGAACCTATTCAACGTAACCGGCCCTGGAGTCCATTTGTATGGCACCTATTCAACGTAGCCGGCCCTGGAGTCCATTTGTATGGAACCTAATCAACGTAGCCGGCTCTGAAGTCCATTTGTACTGAACTTAATCAACGTAGCCGGCCCAGGTGTGTCTGTACTGAACCTAATCAACGTAGCCGGCCCTGGTGTCCGTTTGTACTGAACCTAATCAGCGTAGCCGGCCCTGGAGTCCATTTGTATGGAACCTAATCAACGTAGCCGGCCCTGGAGTCCATTTGTACTGAACCTAATCAACGTAGCCGGTTCTGGAGTCCTTTTGTATGGAACCTAATCAACGTAGCCGGCCCTGGAGTCCATTTGTACTGAACCTAATCAACGTAGCCGGTCCTGGAGTCCATTTGTATGGAACCTATTCAACGTACCCGGCCCTGGTGTCTGTTTGTACTGGACATAATCAACGTAGCCGGCCCTGGAGTCCATTTTTATGGAACCTATTCAACGTAGCCGGCCCTGGAGTCCGTCTGTACTGAACCTAATCAACGTAGCCGGCCCTGGAGTCCATTTGTATGGAACCTAATCAACGTAGCCGGCCCTGGTGTCCATCTGCACTGAACTTAATCAACGTTGCCGGCCCTGGAATCCATTTGTATGGAACCTAATCAACGTAGCCGGCCCTGGAGTCCATTTGTACTGAACCTATTCAACGTAGCCGGCCCTGGAGTCCGTTTGTATGGAACCTATTCAACGTAGCCGGCCCTGGTGTCCGTTTGTACTGAACCTAATCAACGTAGCCGGCCCTGGAGTCCATTTGTATGGAACCTAATCAACGTAGCCGGCCCTGGAGTCCATTTGTACTGCACCTAATCAACGTAGCCGGCCCTGGAGTCCATTTGTTTGGAATCTAATCAACGTAGCCGGCCCTGGAGTCCATTTGTACTGAACCTTATCAACGTAGCCGGCCCTGGAGTCCATTTGTATGGAACCTATTCAACGTAGCCGGCCCTGGAGTCCATTTGTTTGGAACCTATTCAACGTAGCCGGCCATGGAGTCCATTTGTATGGAACCTAATCAACGTAGCCGGCCCTGAAATCCATTTGTACTGAACCTAATCAACGTAGCCGGTCCTGGAGTCCATTTGTATGGAACCTAATCAACGTAGCAGGCCCTGGATTCCATTTGTACTGAACCTAATCAACGTAGCCGGCCCTGTAGTCCATTTGTATGGAACCTATTCAACGTAGCCGACCCTGGTGTCCGTTTGTACTGAACCTAATCAACGTAGCCGGCCCTGGTGTGTCTCTACTGAACCTAATCAACGTAGCCGGCCCTGGAGTCCATCTGTACTGAACCTATTAAACGTAGCCGGCCCTGTAGTCCATTTGTACTGAACCTATTCAACGTAGCCGGCCCTGGAGTCCATTTGTACTGAACCTAATCAACGTAGCCGGCCCTGGTGTCCGTCTGTACTGAACCTAATCAACGTAGCCGGCCCTGGTGTGTCTGTACTGAACCTAATCAACGTAGCCGGCCCTGATGTCCGTCTGTACTGAATCTAATCAACGTAGCCGGCCCTGGTGTCCGTCTGTACTGAACCTCATCAACGTAGCGCGCCTGATGTCCATTTGTATTGAACCTAATCAACGTAGCCGGCCCTGGTGTGCATTTGTATTAAACCTAAACAACGTAGCCGGCCCTGGAGTCCATTTGTACTGAACCTATTCAACGTAGCCGGCCCTGGGGTCCATTTGTATGGAACCTAATCAACGTAGCCGGCCCTGGAGTCCATTTGTATGGAACCTAATCAACGTAGCCGGCCCTGGAGTCCATTTGCACTGAACCTTATCAACGTAGCCGGCCCTGGAATCCATTTGTATGGAACCTAATCAACGTAGCCGGCCCTGGAGTCCATTTGTATGGAACCTAATCAACGTAGCCGGCCCTGGAGTCCATTTGTACTGAACCTAATCAACGTAGCCGGCCCTGGAGTCCATTTGTATGGAATCTAATCAACGTAGCCGGCCCTGGAGTCCATTTGTACTGAACCTAATCAACGTAGTCGGTTCTGGAGTCCATTTGTATGCAACCTATTCAACGTAGCCGGCCCTGGAGTACATTTGTATGGCACCTATTCAACGTAGCCGGCCCTGGAGTCCATTTGTATGGAACCTAATCAACGTAGCCGGCCCTGAAGTCCATTTGTACTGAACTTAATCAACGTAGCCGGCCCAGGTGTGTCTGTACTGAACCTAATCAACGTAGCCGGGCCTAGTGTCCGTTTGTACTGAACCTAATCAGCGTAGCCGGCCCTGGAGTCCATTTGTATGGAACCTAATCAACGTAGCCGGCCCTGGAGTCCATTTGTACTGAACCTTATCAACGTAGCCGGTTCTGGAGTCCATTTGTATGGAACCTAATCAACGTAGCCGGCCCTTGAGTCCGTCTGTACTGAACCTAATCAACGTAGCCGGCCCTGGAGTCCATTTGTATGGAACCTAATCAACGTAGCCGGCCCTGGTGTCCATCTGCACTGAACCTAATCAACGTAGCCGGCCCTGGAATCCATTTGTATGGAACCTAATCAACGTAGCCGGCCCTGGAGTCCATTTGTACTGAACCTATTCAACGTAGCCGGCCCTGGAGTCCATTTGTATGGAACCTATTCAACGTAGCTGGCCTTGGAGTCCATTTGTATGGAACCTATTCAACGTAGCCGGCCCTGGTGTCCGTTTGTACTGAACCTAATCAACGTAGCCGGCCCTGGAGTCCATTTGTATGGAACCTAATCAACGTAGCCGGCCCTGGAGTCCATTTGTACTGAACCTAATCAACGTAGCCGGCCCTGGAGTCCATTTGTATGGAACCTAATCAACGTAGCCGGCCCTGGAGTCCATTTGTACTGAACCTTATCAACGTAGCCGGCCCTGGAGTCCATTTGTATGGAACCTATTCAACGTAGCCGGCCCTGGAGTCCATTTGTATGGAACCTATTCAACGTAGCCGGCCCTGGAGTCCATTTGTATGGAACCTAATCAACGTAGCCGGCCCTGAAATCCATTTGTACTGAACCTAATCAACGTAGCCGGCCCAGGTGTGTCTGTACTGAACCTAATCAACGTAGCCGGCCCTGGTGTCCGTTTGTACTGAACCTAATCAGCGTAGCCGGCCCTGGAGTCCATTTGTATGGAACCTAATCAACGTAGCCGGCCCTGGAGTCCATTTGTACTGAACCTAATCAACGTAGCCGGTCCTGGAGTCCATTTGTATGGAACCTAATCAACGTAGCCGGCCCTGGAGTCCATTTGTACTGCACCTAATCAACGTAGCCGGCCCTGGAGTCCATTTGTATGGAACCTATTCAACGTAGCCGGCCCTGGAGTCCGTCTGTACTGAACCTAATCAACGTAGCCGGCCCTGGAGTCCATTTGTATGGAACCTATTCAACGTAGCCGGCCCTGGTGTCCATCTGCACTGAACCTAATCAGCGTAGCCGGCCCTGGAGTCCGTCTGCACTGAACCTAATCAACGTAGCCGGCCCTGGTATCCATCTGCACTGAACCTAATCAACGTAGCCGGCCCTGGAGTCCATCTGCACTGAACCTAATCAACGTAGGCGGCCCTGGTGTCCATCTGCACTGAACCTAATCAACGTAGCCGGCCCTGGAGTCCATTTGTATGGAACCTAATCAGCGTAGCCGGCCCTGGTGTCCGTCTGTACTGAACCTAATCAACGTAGCCTGCCCTGGTGTCCGTCTGTACTGAACCTATTCAACGTAGCCGGTCCTGGAGTCCATTTGTATGGAACCTAATCAACGTAGCCGGCCCTGGAGTCCATTTGTACTGAACCTAATCAACGTAGCCGGCCCTGGAGTCCATTTGTACTGAACCTAATCAACGTAGCCGGCCCTGGAGTCCATTTGCATGGAACCTAATTAACGTAGCCGGCCCTGGAGGCCATTTGTACTGAACCTATTCAACGTAGCCGGCCCTGGAATCCATTTGTATGGAACCTATTCAACGTAGCCGGCCGTGGTGTCCGTTTGTACTGAACCTAATTAACGTAGCCGGCCCTGGAGTCCATTTGTATGGAACCTATTCAACGTAGCCGGCCCTGGAGTCCATTTGTATGGAACCTATTCAACGTAGCCGGCCCTGGAGTCCATTTGTATGGAACCTAATCAACGTAGCCGGCCCTGAAGTCCATTTGTACTGAACTTAATCAACGTAGCCGGCCCAGGTGTGTCTGTACTGAACCTAATCAACGTAGCCGGCCCTGGTGTCCGTTTGTACTGAACCTAATCAGCGTAGCCGGCCCTGGAGTCCATTTGTATGGAACCTAATCAACGTAGCCGGCCCTGGAGTCCATTTGTACTGAACCTAATCAACGTAGCCGGCCCTGGAATCCATTTGTATGGAACCTAATCAACGTAGCCGGCCCTGGAGTCCGTTTGTATGGAACCTAATCAACGTAGCCGGCCCTGGAGTCCATTTGTACTGAACCTAATCAACGTAGCCGGCCCTGGCGTCCATTTGTATGGAACCTAATCAACGTAGCCGGCCCTGGAGTCCATTTGTACTTAACCTAATCAACGTAGCCGGTTCTGGAGTCCATGTGTATGGAACCTATTCAACGCAACCGGCCCTGGAGTCCATTTGTATGGCACCTATTCAACGTAGCCGGCCCTGGAGTCCATTTATATGGAACCTAATCAACGTAGCCGGCCCTGAAGTCCATTTGTACTGAACTTAATCAACGTAGCCGGCCCAGGTGTGTCTGTACTGAACCTAATCAACGTAGCCGGCCCTGGTGTCCGTTTTTACTGAACCTAATCAGCGTAGCCGGCCCTGGAGTCCATTTGTACTGAACCTATTCAACGTAGCCGGCCCTGGAGTCCATTTGTATGGAACCTATTAAACGTAGCTGGCCCTGGAGTCCATTTGTATGGAACCTATTCAACGTAGCCGGCCCTGGTGTCCGTTTGTACTGAACCTAATCAACGTAGCCGGCCCTGGAGCCCATTTGTATGGAACCTAATCAACGTTCCCGGCCCTGGAGTCCATTTGTACTGAACCTAATCAACGTAGCCGGCCCTGGAGTCCATTTGTATGGAACCTAATCAACGTAGCCGGCCCTGGAGTCCATTTGTACTGAACCTTATCAACGTAGCCGGCCCTGGAGTCCATTTGTATGGAACCTATTCAACGTAGCCGGCCCTGGAGTCCATTTGTATGGAACCTATTCAACGTAGCCGGCCCTGGAGTCCATTTGTATGGAACCTAATCAACGTAGCCGGCCCTGGAGTCCATTTGTATGGAACCTAATCAACGTAGCCGGCCCTGGAGTCCATTTGTATGGAACCTATTCAACGTAGCCGGCCCTGGAGTCCATTTGTATGGAACCTATTCAACGTAGCCGGCCCTGGAGTCCATTTGTATGGAACCTATTCAACGTAGCCGGCCCTGGTGTCCGTTTGTACCGAACCTAATCAACGTAGCCGGCCCTGGAGTCCATTTGTACTGAACCTAATCAACGTAACCGGCCCTGGAGTCCATTTGTATGGAACCTATTCAACGTAGCCGGCCCTGGAGTCCATTTGTATGGAACCTATTCAACGTAGTCGGCCCTGGTGTCCGTTTGTACTGAACCTAATCAACGTAGCCGGCCCTGGAGTCCATTTGTATGGAACCTAATCAACGTAGCCGGCCCTGGAGTCCATTTGTACTGAACCTAATCAAAGTAGCCGGCCCAGGTGTGTCTGTACTGAACCTAATCAACGTAGCCGGCCCTGATGTCCGTCTGTACTGAACCTAATCAACGTAGCCGGCCCTGGAGTCCATTCGTACTGAACCTAATCAACTTAACGGCCCTGGAGTCCATTTGTACTGAACCTATTCAACGTAGCCGGCCCTGGAGTCCATTTGTATGGAACTTAATCAACGTAGCCGGCCCTGGAGGCCATTTGTATGGAACCTAATCAACGTAGCCGGCCCTAGAGTCCATTTGTCTGGAACCTAATCAACGTAGCCGGCCCTGGAGTCCATTTGTACTGCACCTATACAACGTAGCCGGCCCTGGAGTCCATTTGTATGGAACCTATTCAACGTAGCCGGCCCTGGAGTCCATTTGTATGGAACCTATTCAACGTAGCCGGCCCTGGAGTCCATTTGTATGGAACCTAATCAACGTAGCCGGCCCTGGAGTCCATTTGTATGGAACCTATTCAACGTAGCCGGCCCTTGAGTCCATTTGTATGGAACCTATTCAACGTAGCCGGCCCTGGAGTCCATTTGTATGGAACCTATTCAACGTAGCTGGCCCTGGTGTCCGTTTGTACCGAACCTAATCAACGTAGCCGGCCCTGGAGTCCATTTGTACTGAACCTAATCAACGTAACCGGCCCTGGAGTCCATTTGTATGGAACCTATTCAACGTAGCCGGCCTTGGAGTCCATTTGTATGGAACCTATTCAACGTAGCCCGCCCTGGTGTTCGTTTGTACTGAACCTAATCAACGTAGCCGGCCCTGGAGTCCATTTGTATGGAACCTAATCAACGTAGCCGGCCCTGAAGTCCATTTGTACTGAACTTAATCAACGTAGCCGGCCCAGGTGTGTCTGTACTGAACCTAATCAACGTAGCCGGGCCTAGTGTCCGTTTGTACTGAACCTAATCAGCGTAGCCGGCCCTGGAGTCCATTTGTATGGAACCTAATCAACGTAGCCGGCCCTGGAGTCCATTTGTACTGAACCTAATCAACGTAGCCGGTTCTGGAGTCCATTTGTATGGAACCTAATCAACGTAGCCGGCCCTGGAGTCCATTTGTACTGAACCTAATCAACGTAGCCGGCCCTGGAATCCATTTGTATGGAACCTAATCAACGTAGCCGGCCCTGGAGTCCATTTGTATAGAACCTAATCAACGTAGCCGGCCCTGGAGTCCATTTGTACTGAACCTAATCAACGTAGCCGGCCCTGGAGTCCATTTGTATGGAACCTAATCAACGTAGCCGGCCCTGGAGTGCATTTGTACTGAACCTAATCAACGTAGCCGGTTCTGGAGTCCATTTGTATGGAACCTATTCAACGTAACCGGCCCTGGAGTCCATTTGTATGGCACCTATTCAACGTAGCCGGCCCTGGAGTCCATTTGTATGGAACCTAATCAACGTAGCCGGCTCTGAAGTCCATTTGTACTGAACTTAATCAACGTAGCCGGCCCAGGTGTGTCTGTACTGAACCTAATCAACGTAGCCGGCCCTGGTGTACGTTTGTACTGAACCTAATCAGCGTAGCCGGCCCTGGAGTCCATTTGTATGGAACCTAATCAACGTAGCCGGCCCTGGAGTCCATTTGTACTGAACCTAATCAACGTAGCCGGTTCTGGAGTCCTTTTGTATGGAACCTAATCAACGTAGCCGGCCCTGGAGTCCATTTGTACTGAACCTAATCAACGTAGCCGGTCCTGGAGTCCATTTGTATGGAACCTATTCAACGTACCCGGCCCTGGTGTCTGTTTGTACTGGACATAATCAACGTAGCCGGCCCTGGAGTCCATTTTTATGGAACCTATTCAACGTAGCCGGCCCTGGAGTCCGTCTGTACTGAACCTAATCAACGTAGCCGGCCCTGGAGTCCATTTGTATGGAACCTAATCAACGTAGCCGGCCCTGGTGTCCATCTGCACTGAACTTAATCAACGTTGCCGGCCCTGGAATCCATTTGTATGGAACCTAATCAACGTAGCCGGCCCTGGAGTCCATTTGTACTGAACCTATTCAACGTAGCCGGCCCTGGAGTCCGTTTGTATGGAACCTATTCAACGTAGCTGGCCCTGGAGTCCATTTGTATGGAACCTATTCAACGTAGCCGGCCCTGGTGTCCGTTTGTACTGAACCTAATCAACGTAGCCGGCCCTGGAGTCCATTTGTATGGAACCTAATCAACGTAGCCGGCCCTGGAGTCCATTTGTACTGCACCTAATCAACGTAGCCGGCCCTGGAGTCCATTTGTTTGGAATCTAATCAACGTAGCCGGCCCTGGAGTCCATTTGTACTGAACCTTATCAACGTAGCCGGCCCTGGAGTCCATTTGTATGGAACCTATTCAACGTAGCCGGCCCTGGAGTCCATTTGTTTGGAACCTATTCAACGTAGCCGGCCATGGAGTCCATTTGTATGGAACCTAATCAACGTAGCCGGCCCTGAAATCCATTTGTACTGAACCTAATCAACGTAGCCGGTCCTGGAGTCCATTTGTATGGAACCTAATCAACGTAGCAGGCCCTCGATTCCATTTGTACTGAACCTAATCAACGTAGCCGGCCCTGTAGTCCATTTGTATGGAACCTATTCAACGTAGCCGACCCTGGTGTCCGTTTGTACTGAACCTAATCAACGTAGCCGGCCCTGGTGTGTCTCTACTGAACCTAATCAACGTAGCCGGCCCTGGAGTCCATCTGTACTGAACCTATTAAACGTAGCCGGCCCTGTAGTCCATTTGTACTGAACCTATTCAACGTAGCCGGCCCTGGAGTCCATTTGTACTGAACCTAATCAACGTAGCCGGCCCTGGTGTCCGTCTGTACTGAACCTAATCAACGTAGCCGGCCCTGGTGTGTCTGTACTGAACCTAATCAACGTAGCCGGCCCTGATGTCCGTCTGTACTGAATCTAATCAACGTAGCCGGCCCTGGTGTCCGTCTGTACTGAACCTCATCAACGTAGCGCGCCTGATGTCCATTTGTATTGAACCTAATCAACGTAGCCGGCCCTGGTGTGCATTTGTATTAAACCTAAACAACGTAGCCGGCCCTGGAGTCCATTTGTACTGAACCTATTCAACGTAGCCGGCCCTGGGGTCCATTTGTATGGAACCTAATCAACGTAGCCGGCCCTGGAGTCCATTTGTATGGAACCTAATCAACGTAGCCGGCCCTGGAGTCCATTTGCACTGAACCTTATCAACGTAGCCGGCCCTGGAATCCATTTGTATGGAACCTAATCAACGTAGCCGGCCCTGGAGTCCATTTGTATGGAACCTAATCAACGTAGCCGGCCCTGGAGTCCATTTGTACTGAACCTAATCAACGTAGCCGGCCCTGGAGTCCATTTGTATGGAATCTAATCAACGTAGCCGGCCCTGGAGTCCATTTGTACTGAACCTAATCAACGTAGTCGGTTCTGGAGTCCATTTGTATGCAACCTATTCAACGTAGCCGGCCCTGGAGTACATTTGTATGGCACCTATTCAACGTAGCCGGCCCTGGAGTCCATTTGTATGGAACCTAATCAACGTAGCCGGCCCTGAAGTCCATTTGTACTGAACTTAATCAACGTAGCCGGCCCAGGTGTGTCTGTACTGAACCTAATCAACGTAGCCGGGCCTAGTGTCCGTTTGTACTGAACCTAATCAGCGTAGCCGGCCCTGGAGTCCATTTGTATGGAACCTAATCAACGTAGCCGGCCCTGGAGTCCATTTGTACTGAACCTAATCAACGTAGCCGGCCCTGGAGTCCATTTGTATGGAACCTAATCAACGTAGCCGGCCCTGGAGTCCATTTGTACTGAACCTAATCAACGTAGCCGGCCCTGGCGTCCATTTGTATGGAACCTAATCAACGTAGCCGGCCCTGGAGTCCATTTGTACTTAACCTAATCAACGTAGCCGGTTCTGGAGTCCATGTGTATGGAACCTATTCAACGCAACCGGCCCTGGAGTCCATTTGTATGGCACCTATTCAACGTAGCCGGCCCTGGAGTCCATTTATATGGAACCTAATCAACGTAGCCGGCCCTGAAGTCCATTTGTACTGAACTTAATCAACGTAGCCGGCCCAGGTGTGTCTGTACTGAACCTAATCAACGTAGCCGGCCCTGGTGTCCGTTTTTACTGAACCTAATCAGCGTAGCCGGCCCTGGAGTCCATTTGTACTGAACCTATTCAACGTAGCCGGCCCTGGAGTCCATTTGTATGGAACCTATTAAACGTAGCTGGCCCTGGAGTCCATTTGTATGGAACCTATTCAACGTAGCCGGCCCTGGTGTCCGTTTGTACTGAACCTAATCAACGTAGCCGGCCCTGGAGCCCATTTGTATGGAACCTAATCAACGTTCCCGGCCCTGGAGTCCATTTGTACTGAACCTAATCAACGTAGCCGGCCCTGGAGTCCATTTGTATGGAACCTAATCAACGTAGCCGGCCCTGGAGTCCATTTGTACTGAACCTTATCAACGTAGCCGGCCCTGGAGTCCATTTGTATGGAACCTATTCAACGTAGCCGGCCCTGGAGTCCATTTGTATGGAACCTATTCAACGTAGCCGGCCCTGGAGTCCATTTGTATGGAACCTAATCAACGTAGCCGGCCCTGGAGTCCATTTGTATGGAACCTAATCAACGTAGCCGGCCCTGGAGTCCATTTGTATGGAACCTATTCAACGTAGCCGGCCCTGGAGTCCATTTGTATGGAACCTATTCAACGTAGCCGGCCCTGGAGTCCATTTGTATGGAACCTATTCAACGTAGCCGGCCCTGGTGTCCGTTTGTACCGAACCTAATCAACGTAGCCGGCCCTGGAGTCCATTTGTACTGAACCTAATCAACGTAACCGGCCCTGGAGTCCATTTGTATGGAACCTATTCAACGTAGCCGGCCCTGGAGTCCATTTGTATGGAACCTATTCAACGTAGTCGGCCCTGGTGTCCGTTTGTACTGAACCTAATCAACGTAGCCGGCCCTGGAGTCCATTTGTATGGAACCTAATCAACGTAGCCGGCCCTGGAGTCCATTTGTACTGAACCTAATCAAAGTAGCCGGCCCAGGTGTGTCTGTACTGAACCTAATCAACGTAGCCGGCCCTGATGTCCGTCTGTACTGAACCTAATCAACGTAGCCGGCCCTGGAGTCCATTCGTACTGAACCTAATCAACTTAACGGCCCTGGAGTCCATTTGTACTGAACCTATTCAACGTAGCCGGCCCTGGAGTCCATTTGTATGGAACTTAATCAACGTAGCCGGCCCTGGAGGCCATTTGTATGGAACCTAATCAACGTAGCCGGCCCTAGAGTCCATTTGTCTGGAACCTAATCAACGTAGCCGGCCCTGGAGTCCATTTGTACTGCACCTATACAACGTAGCCGGCCCTGGAGTCCATTTGTATGGAACCTATTCAACGTAGCCGGCCCTGGAGTCCATTTGTATGGAACCTATTCAACGTAGCCGGCCCTGGAGTCCATTTGTATGGAACCTAATCAACGTAGCCGGCCCTGGAGTCCATTTGTATGGAACCTATTCAACGTAGCCGGCCCTTGAGTCCATTTGTATGGAACCTATTCAACGTAGCCGGCCCTGGAGTCCATTTGTATGGAACCTATTCAACGTAGCTGGCCCTGGTGTCCGTTTGTACCGAACCTAATCAACGTAGCCGGCCCTGGAGTCCATTTGTACTGAACCTAATCAACGTAACCGGCCCTGGAGTCCATTTGTATGGAACCTATTCAACGTAGCCGGCCTTGGAGTCCATTTGTATGGAACCTATTCAACGTAGCCCGCCCTGGTGTTCGTTTGTACTGAACCTAATCAACGTAGCCGGCCCTGGAGTCCATTTGTATGGAACCTAATCAACGTAGCCGGCCCTGAAGTCCATTTGTACTGAACTTAATCAACGTAGCCGGCCCAGGTGTGTCTGTACTGAACCTAATCAACGTAGCCGGGCCTAGTGTCCGTTTGTACTGAACCTAATCAGCGTAGCCGGCCCTGGAGTCCATTTGTATGGAACCTAATCAACGTAGCCGGCCCTGGAGTCCATTTGTACTGAACCTAATCAACGTAGCCGGTTCTGGAGTCCATTTGTATGGAACCTAATCAACGTAGCCGGCCCTGGAGTCCATTTGTACTGAACCTAATCAACGTAGCCGGCCCTGGAATCCATTTGTATGGAACCTAATCAACGTAGCCGGCCCTGGAGTCCATTTGTATAGAACCTAATCAACGTAGCCGGCCCTGGAGTCCATTTGTACTGAACCTAATCAACGTAGCCGGCCCTGGAGTCCATTTGTATGGAACCTAATCAACGTAGCCGGCCCTGGAGTGCATTTGTACTGAACCTAATCAACGTAGCCGGTTCTGGAGTCCATTTGTATGGAACCTATTCAACGTAACCGGCCCTGGAGTCCATTTGTATGGCACCTATTCAACGTAGCCGGCCCTGGAGTCCATTTGTATGGAACCTAATCAACGTAGCCGGCTCTGAAGTCCATTTGTACTGAACTTAATCAACGTAGCCGGCCCAGGTGTGTCTGTACTGAACCTAATCAACGTAGCCGGCCCTGGTGTACGTTTGTACTGAACCTAATCAGCGTAGCCGGCCCTGGAGTCCATTTGTATGGAACCTAATCAACGTAGCCGGCCCTGGAGTCCATTTGTACTGAACCTAATCAACGTAGCCGGTTCTGGAGTCCTTTTGTATGGAACCTAATCAACGTAGCCGGCCCTGGAGTCCATTTGTACTGAACCTAATCAACGTAGCCGGTCCTGGAGTCCATTTGTATGGAACCTATTCAACGTACCCGGCCCTGGTGTCTGTTTGTACTGGACATAATCAACGTAGCCGGCCCTGGAGTCCATTTTTATGGAACCTATTCAACGTAGCCGGCCCTGGAGTCCGTCTGTACTGAACCTAATCAACGTAGCCGGCCCTGGAGTCCATTTGTATGGAACCTAATCAACGTAGCCGGCCCTGGTGTCCATCTGCACTGAACTTAATCAACGTTGCCGGCCCTGGAATCCATTTGTATGGAACCTAATCAACGTAGCCGGCCCTGGAGTCCATTTGTACTGAACCTATTCAACGTAGCCGGCCCTGGAGTCCGTTTGTATGGAACCTATTCAACGTAGCTGGCCCTGGAGTCCATTTGTATGGAACCTATTCAACGTAGCCGGCCCTGGTGTCCGTTTGTACTGAACCTAATCAACGTAGCCGGCCCTGGAGTCCATTTGTATGGAACCTAATCAACGTAGCCGGCCCTGGAGTCCATTTGTACTGCACCTAATCAACGTAGCCGGCCCTGGAGTCCATTTGTTTGGAATCTAATCAACGTAGCCGGCCCTGGAGTCCATTTGTACTGAACCTTATCAACGTAGCCGGCCCTGGAGTCCATTTGTATGGAACCTATTCAACGTAGCCGGCCCTGGAGTCCATTTGTTTGGAACCTATTCAACGTAGCCGGCCATGGAGTCCATTTGTATGGAACCTAATCAACGTAGCCGGCCCTGAAATCCATTTGTACTGAACCTAATCAACGTAGCCGGTCCTGGAGTCCATTTGTATGGAACCTAATCAACGTAGCAGGCCCTCGATTCCATTTGTACTGAACCTAATCAACGTAGCCGGCCCTGTAGTCCATTTGTATGGAACCTATTCAACGTAGCCGACCCTGGTGTCCGTTTGTACTGAACCTAATCAACGTAGCCGGCCCTGGTGTGTCTCTACTGAACCTAATCAACGTAGCCGGCCCTGGAGTCCATCTGTACTGAACCTATTAAACGTAGCCGGCCCTGTAGTCCATTTGTACTGAACCTATTCAACGTAGCCGGCCCTGGAGTCCATTTGTACTGAACCTAATCAACGTAGCCGGCCCTGGTGTCCGTCTGTACTGAACCTAATCAACGTAGCCGGCCCTGGTGTGTCTGTACTGAACCTAATCAACGTAGCCGGCCCTGATGTCCGTCTGTACTGAATCTAATCAACGTAGCCGGCCCTGGTGTCCGTCTGTACTGAACCTCATCAACGTAGCGCGCCTGATGTCCATTTGTATTGAACCTAATCAACGTAGCCGGCCCTGGTGTGCATTTGTATTAAACCTAAACAACGTAGCCGGCCCTGGAGTCCATTTGTACTGAACCTATTCAACGTAGCCGGCCCTGGGGTCCATTTGTATGGAACCTAATCAACGTAGCCGGCCCTGGAGTCCATTTGTATGGAACCTAATCAACGTAGCCGGCCCTGGAGTCCATTTGCACTGAACCTTATCAACGTAGCCGGCCCTGGAATCCATTTGTATGGAACCTAATCAACGTAGCCGGCCCTGGAGTCCATTTGTATGGAACCTAATCAACGTAGCCGGCCCTGGAGTCCATTTGTACTGAACCTAATCAACGTAGCCGGCCCTGGAGTCCATTTGTATGGAATCTAATCAACGTAGCCGGCCCTGGAGTCCATTTGTACTGAACCTAATCAACGTAGTCGGTTCTGGAGTCCATTTGTATGCAACCTATTCAACGTAGCCGGCCCTGGAGTACATTTGTATGGCACCTATTCAACGTAGCCGGCCCTGGAGTCCATTTGTATGGAACCTAATCAACGTAGCCGGCCCTGAAGTCCATTTGTACTGAACTTAATCAACGTAGCCGGCCCAGGTGTGTCTGTACTGAACCTAATCAACGTAGCCGGGCCTAGTGTCCGTTTGTACTGAACCTAATCAGCGTAGCCGGCCCTGGAGTCCATTTGTATGGAACCTAATCAACGTAGCCGGCCCTGGAGTCCATTTGTACTGAACCTAATCAACGTAGCCGGCCCTGGAGTCCATTTGTATGGAACCTAATCAACGTAGCCGGCCCTGGAGTCCATTTGTACTGAACCTTATCAACGTAGCCGGCCCTGGAGTCCATTTGTATGGAACCTATTCAACGTAGCCGGCCCTGGAGTCCATTTGTATGGAACCTATTCAACGTAGCCGGCCCTGGAGTCCATTTGTATGGAACCTAATCAACGTAGCCGGCCCTGAAATCCATTTGTACTGAACCTAATCAACGTAGCCGGCCCAGGTGTGTCTGTACTGAACCTAATCAACGTAGCCGGCCCTGGTGTCCGTTTGTACTGAACCTAATCAGCGTAGCCGGCCCTGGAGTCCATTTGTATGGAACCTAATCAACGTAGCCGGCCCTGGAGTCCATTTGTACTGAACCTAATCAACGTAGCCGGTCCTGGAGTCCATTTGTATGGAACCTAATCAACGTAGCCGGCCCTGGAGTCCATTTGTACTGCACCTAATCAACGTAGCCGGCCCTGGAGTCCATTTGTATGGAACCTATTCAACGTAGCCGGCCCTGGAGTCCGTCTGTACTGAACCTAATCAACGTAGCCGGCCCTGGAGTCCATTTGTATGGAACCTATTCAACGTAGCCGGCCCTGGTGTCCATCTGCACTGAACCTAATCAGCGTAGCCGGCCCTGGAGTCCGTCTGCACTGAACCTAATCAACGTAGCCGGCCCTGGTATCCATCTGCACTGAACCTAATCAACGTAGCCGGCCCTGGAGTCCATCTGCACTGAACCTAATCAACGTAGGCGGCCCTGGTGTCCATCTGCACTGAACCTAATCAACGTAGCCGGCCCTGGAGTCCATTTGTATGGAACCTAATCAGCGTAGCCGGCCCTGGTGTCCGTCTGTACTGAACCTAATCAACGTAGCCTGCCCTGGTGTCCGTCTGTACTGAACCTATTCAACGTAGCCGGTCCTGGAGTCCATTTGTATGGAACCTAATCAACGTAGCCGGCCCTGGAGTCCATTTGTACTGAACCTAATCAACGTAGCCGGCCCTGGAGTCCATTTGTACTGAACCTAATCAACGTAGCCGGCCCTGGAGTCCATTTGCATGGAACCTAATTAACGTAGCCGGCCCTGGAGGCCATTTGTACTGAACCTATTCAACGTAGCCGGCCCTGGAATCCATTTGTATGGAACCTATTCAACGTAGCCGGCCGTGGTGTCCGTTTGTACTGAACCTAATTAACGTAGCCGGCCCTGGAGTCCATTTGTATGGAACCTATTCAACGTAGCCGGCCCTGGAGTCCATTTGTATGGAACCTATTCAACGTAGCCGGCCCTGGAGTCCATTTGTATGGAACCTAATCAACGTAGCCGGCCCTGAAGTCCATTTGTACTGAACTTAATCAACGTAGCCGGCCCAGGTGTGTCTGTACTGAACCTAATCAACGTAGCCGGCCCTGGTGTCCGTTTGTACTGAACCTAATCAGCGTAGCCGGCCCTGGAGTCCATTTGTATGGAACCTAATCAACGTAGCCGGCCCTGGAGTCCATTTGTACTGAACCTAATCAACGTAGCCGGCCCTGGAATCCATTTGTATGGAACCTAATCAACGTAGCCGGCCCTGGAGTCCGTTTGTATGGAACCTAATCAACGTAGCCGGCCCTGGAGTCCATTTGTACTGAACCTAATCAACGTAGCCGGCCCTGGCGTCCATTTGTATGGAACCTAATCAACGTAGCCGGCCCTGGAGTCCATTTGTACTTAACCTAATCAACGTAGCCGGTTCTGGAGTCCATGTGTATGGAACCTATTCAACGCAACCGGCCCTGGAGTCCATTTGTATGGCACCTATTCAACGTAGCCGGCCCTGGAGTCCATTTATATGGAACCTAATCAACGTAGCCGGCCCTGAAGTCCATTTGTACTGAACTTAATCAACGTAGCCGGCCCAGGTGTGTCTGTACTGAACCTAATCAACGTAGCCGGCCCTGGTGTCCGTTTTTACTGAACCTAATCAGCGTAGCCGGCCCTGGAGTCCATTTGTACTGAACCTATTCAACGTAGCCGGCCCTGGAGTCCATTTGTATGGAACCTATTAAACGTAGCTGGCCCTGGAGTCCATTTGTATGGAACCTATTCAACGTAGCCGGCCCTGGTGTCCGTTTGTACTGAACCTAATCAACGTAGCCGGCCCTGGAGCCCATTTGTATGGAACCTAATCAACGTTCCCGGCCCTGGAGTCCATTTGTACTGAACCTAATCAACGTAGCCGGCCCTGGAGTCCATTTGTATGGAACCTAATCAACGTAGCCGGCCCTGGAGTCCATTTGTACTGAACCTTATCAACGTAGCCGGCCCTGGAGTCCATTTGTATGGAACCTATTCAACGTAGCCGGCCCTGGAGTCCATTTGTATGGAACCTATTCAACGTAGCCGGCCCTGGAGTCCATTTGTATGGAACCTAATCAACGTAGCCGGCCCTGGAGTCCATTTGTATGGAACCTAATCAACGTAGCCGGCCCTGGAGTCCATTTGTATGGAACCTATTCAACGTAGCCGGCCCTGGAGTCCATTTGTATGGAACCTATTCAACGTAGCCGGCCCTGGAGTCCATTTGTATGGAACCTATTCAACGTAGCCGGCCCTGGTGTCCGTTTGTACCGAACCTAATCAACGTAGCCGGCCCTGGAGTCCATTTGTACTGAACCTAATCAACGTAACCGGCCCTGGAGTCCATTTGTATGGAACCTATTCAACGTAGCCGGCCCTGGAGTCCATTTGTATGGAACCTATTCAACGTAGTCGGCCCTGGTGTCCGTTTGTACTGAACCTAATCAACGTAGCCGGCCCTGGAGTCCATTTGTATGGAACCTAATCAACGTAGCCGGCCCTGGAGTCCATTTGTACTGAACCTAATCAAAGTAGCCGGCCCAGGTGTGTCTGTACTGAACCTAATCAACGTAGCCGGCCCTGATGTCCGTCTGTACTGAACCTAATCAACGTAGCCGGCCCTGGAGTCCATTCGTACTGAACCTAATCAACTTAACGGCCCTGGAGTCCATTTGTACTGAACCTATTCAACGTAGCCGGCCCTGGAGTCCATTTGTATGGAACTTAATCAACGTAGCCGGCCCTGGAGGCCATTTGTATGGAACCTAATCAACGTAGCCGGCCCTAGAGTCCATTTGTCTGGAACCTAATCAACGTAGCCGGCCCTGGAGTCCATTTGTACTGCACCTATACAACGTAGCCGGCCCTGGAGTCCATTTGTATGGAACCTATTCAACGTAGCCGGCCCTGGAGTCCATTTGTATGGAACCTATTCAACGTAGCCGGCCCTGGAGTCCATTTGTATGGAACCTAATCAACGTAGCCGGCCCTGGAGTCCATTTGTATGGAACCTATTCAACGTAGCCGGCCCTTGAGTCCATTTGTATGGAACCTATTCAACGTAGCCGGCCCTGGAGTCCATTTGTATGGAACCTATTCAACGTAGCTGGCCCTGGTGTCCGTTTGTACCGAACCTAATCAACGTAGCCGGCCCTGGAGTCCATTTGTACTGAACCTAATCAACGTAACCGGCCCTGGAGTCCATTTGTATGGAACCTATTCAACGTAGCCGGCCTTGGAGTCCATTTGTATGGAACCTATTCAACGTAGCCCGCCCTGGTGTTCGTTTGTACTGAACCTAATCAACGTAGCCGGCCCTGGAGTCCATTTGTATGGAACCTAATCAACGTAGCCGGCCCTGAAGTCCATTTGTACTGAACTTAATCAACGTAGCCGGCCCAGGTGTGTCTGTACTGAACCTAATCAACGTAGCCGGGCCTAGTGTCCGTTTGTACTGAACCTAATCAGCGTAGCCGGCCCTGGAGTCCATTTGTATGGAACCTAATCAACGTAGCCGGCCCTGGAGTCCATTTGTACTGAACCTAATCAACGTAGCCGGTTCTGGAGTCCATTTGTATGGAACCTAATCAACGTAGCCGGCCCTGGAGTCCATTTGTACTGAACCTAATCAACGTAGCCGGCCCTGGAATCCATTTGTATGGAACCTAATCAACGTAGCCGGCCCTGGAGTCCATTTGTACTGAACCTAATCAACGTAGCCGGCCCTGGAGTCCATTTGTATGGAACCTAATCAACGTAGCCGGCCCTGGAGTGCATTTGTACTGAACCTAATCAACGTAGCCGGTTCTGGAGTCCATTTGTATGGAACCTATTCAACGTAACCGGCCCTGGAGTCCATTTGTATGGCACCTATTCAACGTAGCCGGCCCTGGAGTCCATTTGTATGGAACCTAATCAACGTAGCCGGCTCTGAAGTCCATTTGTACTGAACTTAATCAACGTAGCCGGCCCAGGTGTGTCTGTACTGAACCTAATCAACGTAGCCGGCCCTGGTGTCCGTTTGTACTGAACCTAATCAGCGTAGCCGGCCCTGGAGTCCATTTGTATGGAACCTAATCAACGTAGCCGGCCCTGGAGTCCATTTGTACTGAACCTAATCAACGTAGCCGGTTCTGGAGTCCTTTTGTATGGAACCTAATCAACGTAGCCGGCCCTGGAGTCCATTTGTACTGAACCTAATCAACGTAGCCGGTCCTGGAGTCCATTTGTATGGAACCTATTCAACGTACCCGGCCCTGGTGTCTGTTTGTACTGGACATAATCAACGTAGCCGGCCCTGGAGTCCATTTTTATGGAACCTATTCAACGTAGCCGGCCCTGGAGTCCGTCTGTACTGAACCTAATCAACGTAGCCGGCCCTGGAGTCCATTTGTATGGAACCTAATCAACGTAGCCGGCCCTGGTGTCCATCTGCACTGAACTTAATCAACGTTGCCGGCCCTGGAATCCATTTGTATGGAACCTAATCAACGTAGCCGGCCCTGGAGTCCATTTGTACTGAACCTATTCAACGTAGCCGGCCCTGGAGTCCGTTTGTATGGAACCTATTCAACGTAGCTGGCCCTGGAGTCCATTTGTATGGAACCTATTCAACGTAGCCGGCCCTGGTGTCCGTTTGTACTGAACCTAATCAACGTAGCCGGCCCTGGAGTCCATTTGTATGGAACCTAATCAACGTAGCCGGCCCTGGAGTCCATTTGTACTGCACCTAATCAACGTAGCCGGCCCTGGAGTCCATTTGTTTGGAATCTAATCAACGTAGCCGGCCCTGGAGTCCATTTGTACTGAACCTTATCAACGTAGCCGGCCCTGGAGTCCATTTGTATGGAACCTATTCAACGTAGCCGGCCCTGGAGTCCATTTGTTTGGAACCTATTCAACGTAGCCGGCCATGGAGTCCATTTGTATGGAACCTAATCAACGTAGCCGGCCCTGAAATCCATTTGTACTGAACCTAATCAACGTAGCCGGTCCTGGAGTCCATTTGTATGGAACCTAATCAACGTAGCAGGCCCTCGATTCCATTTGTACTGAACCTAATCAACGTAGCCGGCCCTGTAGTCCATTTGTATGGAACCTATTCAACGTAGCCGACCCTGGTGTCCGTTTGTACTGAACCTAATCAACGTAGCCGGCCCTGGTGTGTCTCTACTGAACCTAATCAACGTAGCCGGCCCTGGAGTCCATCTGTACTGAACCTATTAAACGTAGCCGGCCCTGTAGTCCATTTGTACTGAACCTATTCAACGTAGCCGGCCCTGGAGTCCATTTGTACTGAACCTAATCAACGTAGCCGGCCCTGGTGTCCGTCTGTACTGAACCTAATCAACGTAGCCGGCCCTGGTGTGTCTGTACTGAACCTAATCAACGTAGCCGGCCCTGATGTCCGTCTGTACTGAATCTAATCAACGTAGCCGGCCCTGGTGTCCGTCTGTACTGAACCTCATCAACGTAGCGCGCCTGATGTCCATTTGTATTGAACCTAATCAACGTAGCCGGCCCTGGTGTGCATTTGTATTAAACCTAAACAACGTAGCCGGCCCTGGAGTCCATTTGTACTGAACCTATTCAACGTAGCCGGCCCTGGGGTCCATTTGTATGGAACCTAATCAACGTAGCCGGCCCTGGAGTCCATTTGTATGGAACCTAATCAACGTAGCCGGCCCTGGAGTCCATTTGCACTGAACCTTATCAACGTAGCCGGCCCTGGAATCCATTTGTATGGAACCTAATCAACGTAGCCGGCCCTGGAGTCCATTTGTATGGAACCTAATCAACGTAGCCGGCCCTGGAGTCCATTTGTACTGAACCTAATCAACGTAGCCGGCCCTGGAGTCCATTTGTATGGAATCTAATCAACGTAGCCGGCCCTGGAGTCCATTTGTACTGAACCTAATCAACGTAGTCGGTTCTGGAGTCCATTTGTATGCAACCTATTCAACGTAGCCGGCCCTGGAGTACATTTGTATGGCACCTATTCAACGTAGCCGGCCCTGGAGTCCATTTGTATGGAACCTAATCAACGTAGCCGGCCCTGAAGTCCATTTGTACTGAACTTAATCAACGTAGCCGGCCCAGGTGTGTCTGTACTGAACCTAATCAACGTAGCCGGGCCTAGTGTCCGTTTGTACTGAACCTAATCAGCGTAGCCGGCCCTGGAGTCCATTTGTATGGAACCTAATCAACGTAGCCGGCCCTGGAGTCCATTTGTACTGAACCTTATCAACGTAGCCGGTTCTGGAGTCCATTTGTATGGAACCTAATCAACGTAGCCGGCCCTTGAGTCCGTCTGTACTGAACCTAATCAACGTAGCCGGCCCTGGAGTCCATTTGTATGGAACCTAATCAACGTAGCCGGCCCTGGTGTCCATCTGCACTGAACCTAATCAACGTAGCCGGCCCTGGAATCCATTTGTATGGAACCTAATCAACGTAGCCGGCCCTGGAGTCCATTTGTACTGAACCTATTCAACGTAGCCGGCCCTGGAGTCCATTTGTATGGAACCTATTCAACGTAGCTGGCCTTGGAGTCCATTTGTATGGAACCTATTCAACGTAGCCGGCCCTGGTGTCCGTTTGTACTGAACCTAATCAACGTAGCCGGCCCTGGAGTCCATTTGTATGGAACCTAATCAACGTAGCCGGCCCTGGAGTCCATTTGTACTGAACCTAATCAACGTAGCCGGCCCTGGAGTCCATTTGTATGGAACCTAATCAACGTAGCCGGCCCTGGAGTCCATTTGTACTGAACCTTATCAACGTAGCCGGCCCTGGAGTCCATTTGTATGGAACCTATTCAACGTAGCCGGCCCTGGAGTCCATTTGTATGGAACCTATTCAACGTAGCCGGCCCTGGAGTCCATTTGTATGGAACCTAATCAACGTAGCCGGCCCTGAAGTCCATTTGTACTGAACTTAATCAACGTAGCCGGCCCAGGTGTGTCTGTACTGAACCTAATCAACGTAGCCGGCCCTGGTGTCCGTTTGTACTGAACCTAATCAACGTAGCCGGCCCTGGAGTCCATTTGTATGGAACCTAATCAACGTAGCCGGCCCTGGAGTCCATTTGTACTGAACCTAATCAAAGTAGCCGGCCCAGGTGTGTCTGTACTGAACCTAATCAACGTAGCCGGCCCTGATGTCCGTCTGTACTGAACCTAATCAACGTAGCCGGCCCTGGAGTCCATTCGTACTGAACCTAATCAACTTAACGGCCCTGGAGTCCATTTGTACTGAACCTATTCAACGTAGCCGGCCCTGGAGTCCATTTGTATGGAACTTAATCAACGTAGCCGGCCCTGGAGGCCATTTGTATGGAACCTAATCAACGTAGCCGGCCCTAGAGTCCATTTGTCTGGAACCTAATCAACGTAGCCGGCCCTGGAGTCCATTTGTACTGCACCTATTCAACGTAGCCGGCCCTGGAGTCCATTTGTATGGAACCTATTCAACGTAGCCGGCCCTGGAGTCCATTTGTATGGAACCTATTCAACGTAGCCGGCCCTGGAGTCCATTTGTATGGAACCTAATCAACGTAGCCGGCCCTGGAGTCCATTTGTATGGAACCTATTCAACGTAGCCGGCCCTTGAGTCCATTTGTATGGAACCTATTCAACGTAGCCGGCCCTGGAGTCCATTTGTATGGAACCTATTCAACGTAGCTGGCCCTGGTGTCCGTTTGTACCGAACCTAATCAACGTAGCCGGCCCTGGAGTCCATTTGTACTGAACCTAATCAACGTAACCGGCCCTGGAGTCCATTTGTATGGAACCTATTCAACGTAGCCGGCCTTGGAGTCCATTTGTATGGAACCTATTCAACGTAGCCCGCCCTGGTGTCCGTTTGTACTGAACCTAATCAACGTAGCCGGCCCTGGAGTCCATTTGTATGGAACCTAATCAACGTAGCCGGCCCTGAAGTCCATTTGTACTGAACTTAATCAACGTAGCCGGCCCAGGTGTGTCTGTACTGAACCTAATCAACGTAGCCGGGCCTAGTGTCCGTTTGTACTGAACCTAATCAGCGTAGCCGGCCCTGGAGTCCATTTGTATGGAACCTAATCAACGTAGCCGGCCCTGGAGTCCATTTGTACTGAACCTAATCAACGTAGCCGGTTCTGGAGTCCATTTGTATGGAACCTAATCAACGTAGCCGGCCCTGGAGTCCATTTGTACTGAACCTAATCAACGTAGCCGGCCCTGGAATCCATTTGTATGGAACCTAATCAACGTAGCCGGCCCTGGAGTCCATTTGTATAGAACCTAATCAACGTAGCCGGCCCTGGAGTCCATTTGTACTGAACCTAATCAACGTAGCCGGCCCTGGAGTCCATTTGTATGGAACCTAATCAACGTAGCCGGCCCTGGAGTGCATTTGTACTGAACCTAATCAACGTAGCCGGTTCTGGAGTCCATTTGTATGGAACCTATTCAACGTAACCGGCCCTGGAGTCCATTTGTATGGCACCTATTCAACGTAGCCGGCCCTGGAGTCCATTTGTATGGAACCTAATCAACGTAGCCGGCTCTGAAGTCCATTTGTACTGAACTTAATCAACGTAGCCGGCCCAGGTGTGTCTGTACTGAACCTAATCAACGTAGCCGGCCCTGGTGTCCGTTTGTACTGAACCTAATCAGCGTAGCCGGCCCTGGAGTCCATTTGTATGGAACCTAATCAACGTAGCCGGCCCTGGAGTCCATTTGTACTGAACCTAATCAACGTAGCCGGTTCTGGAGTCCTTTTGTATGGAACCTAATCAACGTAGCCGGCCCTGGAGTCCATTTGTACTGAACCTAATCAACGTAGCCGGTCCTGGAGTCCATTTGTATGGAACCTATTCAACGTACCCGGCCCTGGTGTCTGTTTGTACTGGACATAATCAACGTAGCCGGCCCTGGAGTCCATTTTTATGGAACCTATTCAACGTAGCCGGCCCTGGAGTCCGTCTGTACTGAACCTAATCAACGTAGCCGGCCCTGGAGTCCATTTGTATGGAACCTAATCAACGTAGCCGGCCCTGGTGTCCATCTGCACTGAACTTAATCAACGTTGCCGGCCCTGGAATCCATTTGTATGGAACCTAATCAACGTAGCCGGCCCTGGAGTCCATTTGTACTGAACCTATTCAACGTAGCCGGCCCTGGAGTCCGTTTGTATGGAACCTATTCAACGTAGCTGGCCCTGGAGTCCATTTGTATGGAACCTATTCAACGTAGCCGGCCCTGGTGTCCGTTTGTACTGAACCTAATCAACGTAGCCGGCCCTGGAGTCCATTTGTATGGAACCTAATCAACGTAGCCGGCCCTGGAGTCCATTTGTACTGCACCTAATCAACGTAGCCGGCCCTGGAGTCCATTTGTTTGGAATCTAATCAACGTAGCCGGCCCTGGAGTCCATTTGTACTGAACCTTATCAACGTAGCCGGCCCTGGAGTCCATTTGTATGGAACCTATTCAACGTAGCCGGCCCTGGAGTCCATTTGTTTGGAACCTATTCAACGTAGCCGGCCATGGAGTCCATTTGTATGGAACCTAATCAACGTAGCCGGCCCTGAAATCCATTTGTACTGAACCTAATCAACGTAGCCGGTCCTGGAGTCCATTTGTATGGAACCTAATCAACGTAGCAGGCCCTGGATTCCATTTGTACTGAACCTAATCAACGTAGCCGGCCCTGTAGTCCATTTGTATGGAACCTATTCAACGTAGCCGACCCTGGTGTCCGTTTGTACTGAACCTAATCAACGTAGCCGGCCCTGGTGTGTCTCTACTGAACCTAATCAACGTAGCCGGCCCTGGAGTCCATCTGTACTGAACTTATTAAACGTAGCCGGCCCTGTAGTCCATTTGTACTGAACCTATTCAACGTAGCCGGCCCTGGAGTCCATTTGTACTGAACCTAATCAACGTAGCCGGCCCTGGTGTCCGTCTGTACTGAACCTAATCAACGTAGCCGGCCCTGGTGTGTCTGTACTGAACCTAATCAACGTAGCCGGCCCTGATGTCCGTCTGTACTGAATCTAATCAACGTAGCCGGCCCTGGTGTCCGTCTGTACTGAACCTCATCAACGTAGCGCGCCTGATGTCCATTTGTATTGAACCTAATCAACGTAGCCGGCCCTGGTGTGCATTTGTATTAAACCTAAACAACGTAGCCGGCCCTGGAGTCCATTTGTACTGAACCTATTCAACGTAGCCGGCCCTGGGGTCCATTTGTATGGAACCTAATCAACGTAGCCGGCCCTGGAGTCCATTTGTATGGAACCTAATCAACGTAGCCGGCCCTGGAGTCCATTTGCACTGAACCTTATCAACGTAGCCGGCCCTGGAATCCATTTGTATGGAACCTAATCAACGTAGCCGGCCCTGGAGTCCATTTGTATGGAACCTAATCAACGTAGCCGGCCCTGGAGTCCATTTGTACTGAACCTAATCAACGTAGCCGGCCCTGGAGTCCATTTGTATGGAATCTAATCAACGTAGCCGGCCCTGGAGTCCATTTGTACTGAACCTAATCAACGTAGTCGGTTCTGGAGTCCATTTGTATGCAACCTATTCAACGTAGCCGGCCCTGGAGTACATTTGTATGGCACCTATTCAACGTAGCCGGCCCTGGAGTCCATTTGTATGGAACCTAATCAACGTAGCCGGCCCTGAAGTCCATTTGTACTGAACTTAATCAACGTAGCCGGCCCAGGTGTGTCTGTACTGAACCTAATCAACGTAGCCGGGCCTAGTGTCCGTTTGTACTGAACCTAATCAGCGTAGCCGGCCCTGGAGTCCATTTGTATGGAACCTAATCAACGTAGCCGGCCCTGGAGTCCATTTGTACTGAACCTTATCAACGTAGCCGGTTCTGGAGTCCATTTGTATGGAACCTAATCAACGTAGCCGGCCCTTGAGTCCGTCTGTACTGAACCTAATCAACGTAGCCGGCCCTGGAGTCCATTTGTATGGAACCTAATCAACGTAGCCGGCCCTGGTGTCCATCTGCACTGAACCTAATCAACGTAGCCGGCCCTGGAATCCATTTGTATGGAACCTAATCAACGTAGCCGGCCCTGGAGTCCATTTGTACTGAACCTATTCAACGTAGCCGGCCCTGGAGTCCATTTGTATGGAACCTATTCAACGTAGCTGGCCTTGGAGTCCATTTGTATGGAACCTATTCAACGTAGCCGGCCCTGGTGTCCGTTTGTACTGAACCTAATCAACGTAGCCGGCCCTGGAGTCCATTTGTATGGAACCTAATCAACGTAGCCGGCCCTGGAGTCCATTTGTACTGAACCTAATCAACGTAGCCGGCCCTGGAGTCCATTTGTATGGAACCTAATCAACGTAGCCGGCCCTGGAGTCCATTTGTACTGAACCTTATCAACGTAGCCGGCCCTGGAGTCCATTTGTATGGAACCTATTCAACGTAGCCGGCCCTGGAGTCCATTTGTATGGAACCTATTCAACGTAGCCGGCCCTGGAGTCCATTTGTATGGAACCTAATCAACGTAGCCGGCCCTGAAGTCCATTTGTACTGAACTTAATCAACGTAGCCGGCCCAGGTGTGTCTGTACTGAACCTAATCAACGTAGCCGGCCCTGGTGTCCGTTTGTACTGAACCTAATCAGCGTAGCCGGCCCTGGAGTCCATTTGTATGGAACCTAATCAACGTAGCCGGCCCTGGAGTCCATTTGTACTGAACCTAATCAACGTAGCCGGCCCTGGAATCCATTTGTATGGAACCTAATCAACGTAGCCGGCCCTGGAGTCCGTTTGTATGGAACCTAATCAACGTAGCCGGCCCTGGAGTCCATTTGTACTGAACCTAATCAACGTAGCCGGCCCTGGCGTCCATTTGTATGGAACCTAATCAACGTAGCCGGCCCTGGAGTCCATTTGTACTTAACCTAATCAACGTAGCCGGTTCTGGAGTCCATGTGTATGGAACCTATTCAACGCAACCGGCCCTGGAGTCCATTTGTATGGCACCTATTCAACGTAGCCGGCCCTGGAGTCCATTTATATGGAACCTAATCAACGTAGCCGGCCCTGAAGTCCATTTGTACTGAACTTAATCAACGTAGCCGGCCCAGGTGTGTCTGTACTGAACCTAATCAACGTAGCCGGCCCTGGTGTCCGTTTTTACTGAACCTAATCAGCGTAGCCGGCCCTGGAGTCCATTTGTACTGAACCTATTCAACGTAGCCGGCCCTGGAGTCCATTTGTATGGAACCTATTAAACGTAGCTGGCCCTGGAGTCCATTTGTATGGAACCTATTCAACGTAGCCGGCCCTGGTGTCCGTTTGTACTGAACCTAATCAACGTAGCCGGCCCTGGAGCCCATTTGTATGGAACCTAATCAACGTTCCCGGCCCTGGAGTCCATTTGTACTGAACCTAATCAACGTAGCCGGCCCTGGAGTCCATTTGTATGGAACCTAATCAACGTAGCCGGCCCTGGAGTCCATTTGTACTGAACCTTATCAACGTAGCCGGCCCTGGAGTCCATTTGTATGGAACCTATTCAACGTAGCCGGCCCTGGAGTCCATTTGTATGGAACCTATTCAACGTAGCCGGCCCTGGAGTCCATTTGTATGGAACCTAATCAACGTAGCCGGCCCTGGAGTCCATTTGTATGGAACCTAATCAACGTAGCCGGCCCTGGAGTCCATTTGTATGGAACCTATTCAACGTAGCCGGCCCTGGAGTCCATTTGTATGGAACCTATTCAACGTAGCCGGCCCTGGAGTCCATTTGTATGGAACCTATTCAACGTAGCCGGCCCTGGTGTCCGTTTGTACCGAACCTAATCAACGTAGCCGGCCCTGGAGTCCATTTGTACTGAACCTAATCAACGTAACCGGCCCTGGAGTCCATTTGTATGGAACCTATTCAACGTAGCCGGCCCTGGAGTCCATTTGTATGGAACCTATTCAACGTAGTCGGCCCTGGTGTCCGTTTGTACTGAAACTAATCAACGTAGCCGGCCCTGGAGTCCATTTGTATGGAACCTAATCAACGTAGCCGGCCCTGGAGTCCATTTGTACTGAACCTAATCAAAGTAGCCGGCCCAGGTGTGTCTGTACTGAACCTAATCAACGTAGCCGGCCCTGATGTCCGTCTGTACTGAACCTAATCAACGTAGCCGGCCCTGGAGTCCATTCGTACTGAACCTAATCAACTTAACGGCCCTGGAGTCCATTTGTACTGAACCTATTCAACGTAGCCGGCCCTGGAGTCCATTTGTATGGAACTTAATCAACGTAGCCGGCCCTGGAGGCCATTTGTATGGAACCTAATCAACGTAGCCGGCCCTAGAGTCCATTTGTCTGGAACCTAATCAACGTAGCCGGCCCTGGAGTCCATTTGTACTGCACCTATTCAACGTAGCCGGCCCTGGAGTCCATTTGTATGGAACCTATTCAACGTAGCCGGCCCTGGAGTCCATTTGTATGGAACCTATTCAACGTAGCCGGCCCTGGAGTCCATTTGTATGGAACCTAATCAACGTAGCCGGCCCTGGAGTCCATTTGTATGGAACCTATTCAACGTAGCCGGCCCTTGAGTCCATTTGTATGGAACCTATTCAACGTAGCCGGCCCTGGAGTCCATTTGTATGGAACCTATTCAACGTAGCTGGCCCTGGTGTCCGTTTGTACCGAACCTAATCAACGTAGCCGGCCCTGGAGTCCATTTGTACTGAACCTAATCAACGTAACCGGCCCTGGAGTCCATTTGTATGGAACCTATTCAACGTAGCCGGCCTTGGAGTCCATTTGTATGGAACCTATTCAACGTAGCCCGCCCTGGTGTTCGTTTGTACTGAACCTAATCAACGTAGCCGGCCCTGGAGTCCATTTGTATGGAACCTAATCAACGTAGCCGGCCCTGAAGTCCATTTGTACTGAACTTAATCAACGTAGCCGGCCCAGGTGTGTCTGTACTGAACCTAATCAACGTAGCCGGGCCTAGTGTCCGTTTGTACTGAACCTAATCAGCGTAGCCGGCCCTGGAGTCCATTTGTATGGAACCTAATCAACGTAGCCGGCCCTGGAGTCCATTTGTACTGAACCTAATCAACGTAGCCGGTTCTGGAGTCCATTTGTATGGAACCTAATCAACGTAGCCGGCCCTGGAGTCCATTTGTACTGAACCTAATCAACGTAGCCGGCCCTGGAATCCATTTGTATGGAACCTAATCAACGTAGCCGGCCCTGGAGTCCATTTGTATAGAACCTAATCAACGTAGCCGGCCCTGGAGTCCATTTGTACTGAACCTAATCAACGTAGCCGGCCCTGGAGTCCATTTGTATGGAACCTAATCAACGTAGCCGGCCCTGGAGTGCATTTGTACTGAACCTAATCAACGTAGCCGGTTCTGGAGTCCATTTGTATGGAACCTATTCAACGTAACCGGCCCTGGAGTCCATTTGTATGGCACCTATTCAACGTAGCCGGCCCTGGAGTCCATTTGTATGGAACCTAATCAACGTAGCCGGCTCTGAAGTCCATTTGTACTGAACTTAATCAACGTAGCCGGCCCAGGTGTGTCTGTACTGAACCTAATCAACGTAGCCGGCCCTGGTGTCCGTTTGTACTGAACCTAATCAGCGTAGCCGGCCCTGGAGTCAATTTGTATGGAACCTAATCAACGTAGCCGGCCCTGGAGTCCATTTGTACTGAACCTAATCAACGTAGCCGGTTCTGGAGTCCTTTTGTATGGAACCTAATCAACGTAGCCGGCCCTGGAGTCCATTTGTACTGAACCTAATCAACGTAGCCGGTCCTGGAGTCCATTTGTATGGAACCTATTCAACGTACCCGGCCCTGGTGTCTGTTTGTACTGGACATAATCAACGTAGCCGGCCCTGGAGTCCATTTTTATGGAACCTATTCAACGTAGCCGGCCCTGGAGTCCGTCTGTACTGAACCTAATCAACGTAGCCGGCCCTGGAGTCCATTTGTATGGAACCTAATCAACGTAGCCGGCCCTGGTGTCCATCTGCACTGAACTTAATCAACGTTGCCGGCCCTGGAATCCATTTGTATGGAACCTAATCAACGTAGCCGGCCCTGGAGTCCATTTGTACTGAACCTATTCAACGTAGCCGGCCCTGGAGTCCGTTTGTATGGAACCTATTCAACGTAGCTGGCCCTGGAGTCCATTTGTATGGAACCTATTCAACGTAGCCGGCCCTGGTGTCCGTTTGTACTGAACCTAATCAACGTAGCCGGCCCTGGAGTCCATTTGTATGGAACCTAATCAACGTAGCCGGCCCTGGAGTCCATTTGTACTGCACCTAATCAACGTAGCCGGCCCTGGAGTCCATTTGTTTGGAATCTAATCAACGTAGCCGGCCCTGGAGTCCATTTGTACTGAACCTTATCAACGTAGCCGGCCCTGGAGTCCATTTGTATGGAACCTATTCAACGTAGCCGGCCCTGGAGTCCATTTGTTTGGAACCTATTCAACGTAGCCGGCCATGGAGTCCATTTGTATGGAACCTAATCAACGTAGCCGGCCCTGAAATCCATTTGTACTGAACCTAATCAACGTAGCCGGTCCTGGAGTCCATTTGTATGGAACCTAATCAACGTAGCAGGCCCTGGATTCCATTTGTACTGAACCTAATCAACGTAGCCGGCCCTGTAGTCCATTTGTATGGAACCTATTCAACGTAGCCGACCCTGGTGTCCGTTTGTACTGAACCTAATCAACGTAGCCGGCCCTGGTGTGTCTCTACTGAACCTAATCAACGTAGCCGGCCCTGGAGTCCATCTGTACTGAACTTATTAAACGTAGCCGGCCCTGTAGTCCATTTGTACTGAACCTATTCAACGTAGCCGGCCCTGGAGTCCATTTGTACTGAACCTAATCAACGTAGCCGGCCCTGGTGTCCGTCTGTACTGAACCTAATCAACGTAGCCGGCCCTGGTGTGTCTGTACTGAACCTAATCAACGTAGCCGGCCCTGATGTCCGTCTGTACTGAATCTAATCAACGTAGCCGGCCCTGGTGTCCGTCTGTACTGAACCTCATCAACGTAGCGCGCCTGATGTCCATTTGTATTGAACCTAATCAACGTAGCCGGCCCTGGTGTGCATTTGTATTAAACCTAAACAACGTAGCCGGCCCTGGAGTCCATTTGTACTGAACCTATTCAACGTAGCCGGCCCTGGGGTCCATTTGTATGGAACCTAATCAACGTAGCCGGCCCTGGAGTCCATTTGTATGGAACCTAATCAACGTAGCCGGCCCTGGAGTCCATTTGCACTGAACCTTATCAACGTAGCCGGCCCTGGAATCCATTTGTATGGAACCTAATCAACGTAGCCGGCCCTGGAGTCCATTTGTATGGAACCTAATCAACGTAGCCGGCCCTGGAGTCCATTTGTACTGAACCTAATCAACGTAGCCGGCCCTGGAGTCCATTTGTATGGAATCTAATCAACGTAGCCGGCCCTGGAGTCCATTTGTACTGAACCTAATCAACGTAGTCGGTTCTGGAGTCCATTTGTATGCAACCTATTCAACGTAGCCGGCCCTGGAGTACATTTGTATGGCACCTATTCAACGTAGCCGGCCCTGGAGTCCATTTGTATGGAACCTAATCAACGTAGCCGGCCCTGAAGTCCATTTGTACTGAACTTAATCAACGTAGCCGGCCCAGGTGTGTCTGTACTGAACCTAATCAACGTAGCCGGGCCTAGTGTCCGTTTGTACTGAACCTAATCAGCGTAGCCGGCCCTGGAGTCCATTTGTATGGAACCTAATCAACGTAGCCGGCCCTGGAGTCCATTTGTACTGAACCTTATCAACGTAGCCGGTTCTGGAGTCCATTTGTATGGAACCTAATCAACGTAGCCGGCCCTTGAGTCCGTCTGTACTGAACCTAATCAACGTAGCCGGCCCTGGAGTCCATTTGTATGGAACCTAATCAACGTAGCCGGCCCTGGTGTCCATCTGCACTGAACCTAATCAACGTAGCCGGCCCTGGAATCCATTTGTATGGAACCTAATCAACGTAGCCGGCCCTGGAGTCCATTTGTACTGAACCTATTCAACGTAGCCGGCCCTGGAGTCCATTTGTATGGAACCTATTCAACGTAGCTGGCCTTGGAGTCCATTTGTATGGAACCTATTCAACGTAGCCGGCCCTGGTGTCCGTTTGTACTGAACCTAATCAACGTAGCCGGCCCTGGAGTCCATTTGTATGGAACCTAATCAACGTAGCCGGCCCTGGAGTCCATTTGTACTGAACCTAATCAACGTAGCCGGCCCTGGAGTCCATTTGTATGGAACCTAATCAACGTAGCCGGCCCTGGAGTCCATTTGTACTGAACCTTATCAACGTAGCCGGCCCTGGAGTCCATTTGTATGGAACCTATTCAACGTAGCCGGCCCTGGAGTCCATTTGTATGGAACCTATTCAACGTAGCCGGCCCTGGAGTCCATTTGTATGGAACCTAATCAACGTAGCCGGCCCTGAAGTCCATTTGTACTGAACTTAATCAACGTAGCCGGCCCAGGTGTGTCTGTACTGAACCTAATCAACGTAGCCGGCCCTGGTGTCCGTTTGTACTGAACCTAATCAGCGTAGCCGGCCCTGGAGTCCATTTGTATGGAACCTAATCAACGTAGCCGGCCCTGGAGTCCATTTGTACTGAACCTAATCAACGTAGCCGGCCCTGGAATCCATTTGTATGGAACCTAATCAACGTAGCCGGCCCTGGAGTCCGTTTGTATGGAACCTAATCAACGTAGCCGGCCCTGGAGTCCATTTGTACTGAACCTAATCAACGTAGCCGGCCCTGGCGTCCATTTGTATGGAACCTAATCAACGTAGCCGGCCCTGGAGTCCATTTGTACTTAACCTAATCAACGTAGCCGGTTCTGGAGTCCATGTGTATGGAACCTATTCAACGCAACCGGCCCTGGAGTCCATTTGTATGGCACCTATTCAACGTAGCCGGCCCTGGAGTCCATTTATATGGAACCTAATCAACGTAGCCGGCCCTGAAGTCCATTTGTACTGAACTTAATCAACGTAGCCGGCCCAGGTGTGTCTGTACTGAACCTAATCAACGTAGCCGGCCCTGGTGTCCGTTTTTACTGAACCTAATCAGCGTAGCCGGCCCTGGAGTCCATTTGTACTGAACCTATTCAACGTAGCCGGCCCTGGAGTCCATTTGTATGGAACCTATTAAACGTAGCTGGCCCTGGAGTCCATTTGTATGGAACCTATTCAACGTAGCCGGCCCTGGTGTCCGTTTGTACTGAACCTAATCAACGTAGCCGGCCCTGGAGCCCATTTGTATGGAACCTAATCAACGTTCCCGGCCCTGGAGTCCATTTGTACTGAACCTAATCAACGTAGCCGGCCCTGGAGTCCATTTGTATGGAACCTAATCAACGTAGCCGGCCCTGGAGTCCATTTGTACTGAACCTTATCAACGTAGCCGGCCCTGGAGTCCATTTGTATGGAACCTATTCAACGTAGCCGGCCCTGGAGTCCATTTGTATGGAACCTATTCAACGTAGCCGGCCCTGGAGTCCATTTGTATGGAACCTAATCAACGTAGCCGGCCCTGGAGTCCATTTGTATGGAACCTAATCAACGTAGCCGGCCCTGGAGTCCATTTGTATGGAACCTATTCAACGTAGCCGGCCCTGGAGTCCATTTGTATGGAACCTATTCAACGTAGCCGGCCCTGGAGTCCATTTGTATGGAACCTATTCAACGTAGCCGGCCCTGGTGTCCGTTTGTACCGAACCTAATCAACGTAGCCGGCCCTGGAGTCCATTTGTACTGAACCTAATCAACGTAACCGGCCCTGGAGTCCATTTGTATGGAACCTATTCAACGTAGCCGGCCCTGGAGTCCATTTGTATGGAACCTATTCAACGTAGTCGGCCCTGGTGTCCGTTTGTACTGAAACTAATCAACGTAGCCGGCCCTGGAGTCCATTTGTATGGAACCTAATCAACGTAGCCGGCCCTGGAGTCCATTTGTACTGAACCTAATCAAAGTAGCCGGCCCAGGTGTGTCTGTACTGAACCTAATCAACGTAGCCGGCCCTGATGTCCGTCTGTACTGAACCTAATCAACGTAGCCGGCCCTGGAGTCCATTCGTACTGAACCTAATCAACTTAACGGCCCTGGAGTCCATTTGTACTGAACCTATTCAACGTAGCCGGCCCTGGAGTCCATTTGTATGGAACTTAATCAACGTAGCCGGCCCTGGAGGCCATTTGTATGGAACCTAATCAACGTAGCCGGCCCTAGAGTCCATTTGTCTGGAACCTAATCAACGTAGCCGGCCCTGGAGTCCATTTGTACTGCACCTATTCAACGTAGCCGGCCCTGGAGTCCATTTGTATGGAACCTATTCAACGTAGCCGGCCCTGGAGTCCATTTGTATGGAACCTATTCAACGTAGCCGGCCCTGGAGTCCATTTGTATGGAACCTAATCAACGTAGCCGGCCCTGGAGTCCATTTGTATGGAACCTATTCAACGTAGCCGGCCCTTGAGTCCATTTGTATGGAACCTATTCAACGTAGCCGGCCCTGGAGTCCATTTGTATGGAACCTATTCAACGTAGCTGGCCCTGGTGTCCGTTTGTACCGAACCTAATCAACGTAGCCGGCCCTGGAGTCCATTTGTACTGAACCTAATCAACGTAACCGGCCCTGGAGTCCATTTGTATGGAACCTATTCAACGTAGCCGGCCTTGGAGTCCATTTGTATGGAACCTATTCAACGTAGCCCGCCCTGGTGTTCGTTTGTACTGAACCTAATCAACGTAGCCGGCCCTGGAGTCCATTTGTATGGAACCTAATCAACGTAGCCGGCCCTGAAGTCCATTTGTACTGAACTTAATCAACGTAGCCGGCCCAGGTGTGTCTGTACTGAACCTAATCAACGTAGCCGGGCCTAGTGTCCGTTTGTACTGAACCTAATCAGCGTAGCCGGCCCTGGAGTCCATTTGTATGGAACCTAATCAACGTAGCCGGCCCTGGAGTCCATTTGTACTGAACCTAATCAACGTAGCCGGTTCTGGAGTCCATTTGTATGGAACCTAATCAACGTAGCCGGCCCTGGAGTCCATTTGTACTGAACCTAATCAACGTAGCCGGCCCTGGAATCCATTTGTATGGAACCTAATCAACGTAGCCGGCCCTGGAGTCCATTTGTATAGAACCTAATCAACGTAGCCGGCCCTGGAGTCCATTTGTACTGAACCTAATCAACGTAGCCGGCCCTGGAGTCCATTTGTATGGAACCTAATCAACGTAGCCGGCCCTGGAGTGCATTTGTACTGAACCTAATCAACGTAGCCGGTTCTGGAGTCCATTTGTATGGAACCTATTCAACGTAACCGGCCCTGGAGTCCATTTGTATGGCACCTATTCAACGTAGCCGGCCCTGGAGTCCATTTGTATGGAACCTAATCAACGTAGCCGGCTCTGAAGTCCATTTGTACTGAACTTAATCAACGTAGCCGGCCCAGGTGTGTCTGTACTGAACCTAATCAACGTAGCCGGCCCTGGTGTCCGTTTGTACTGAACCTAATCAGCGTAGCCGGCCCTGGAGTCCATTTGTATGGAACCTAATCAACGTAGCCGGCCCTGGAGTCCATTTGTACTGAACCTAATCAACGTAGCCGGTTCTGGAGTCCTTTTGTATGGAACCTAATCAACGTAGCCGGCCCTGGAGTCCATTTGTACTGAACCTAATCAACGTAGCCGGTCCTGGAGTCCATTTGTATGGAACCTATTCAACGTACCCGGCCCTGGTGTCTGTTTGTACTGGACATAATCAACGTAGCCGGCCCTGGAGTCCATTTTTATGGAACCTATTCAACGTAGCCGGCCCTGGAGTCCGTCTGTACTGAACCTAATCAACGTAGCCGGCCCTGGAGTCCATTTGTATGGAACCTAATCAACGTAGCCGGCCCTGGTGTCCATCTGCACTGAACTTAATCAACGTTGCCGGCCCTGGAATCCATTTGTATGGAACCTAATCAACGTAGCCGGCCCTGGAGTCCATTTGTACTGAACCTATTCAACGTAGCCGGCCCTGGAGTCCGTTTGTATGGAACCTATTCAACGTAGCTGGCCCTGGAGTCCATTTGTATGGAACCTATTCAACGTAGCCGGCCCTGGTGTCCGTTTGTACTGAACCTAATCAACGTAGCCGGCCCTGGAGTCCATTTGTATGGAACCTAATCAACGTAGCCGGCCCTGGAGTCCATTTGTACTGCACCTAATCAACGTAGCCGGCCCTGGAGTCCATTTGTTTGGAATCTAATCAACGTAGCCGGCCCTGGAGTCCATTTGTACTGAACCTTATCAACGTAGCCGGCCCTGGAGTCCATTTGTATGGAACCTATTCAACGTAGCCGGCCCTGGAGTCCATTTGTTTGGAACCTATTCAACGTAGCCGGCCATGGAGTCCATTTGTATGGAACCTAATCAACGTAGCCGGCCCTGAAATCCATTTGTACTGAACCTAATCAACGTAGCCGGTCCTGGAGTCCATTTGTATGGAACCTAATCAACGTAGCAGGCCCTGGATTCCATTTGTACTGAACCTAATCAACGTAGCCGGCCCTGTAGTCCATTTGTATGGAACCTATTCAACGTAGCCGACCCTGGTGTCCGTTTGTACTGAACCTAATCAACGTAGCCGGCCCTGGTGTGTCTCTACTGAACCTAATCAACGTAGCCGGCCCTGGAGTCCATCTGTACTGAACCTATTAAACGTAGCCGGCCCTGTAGTCCATTTGTACTGAACCTATTCAACGTAGCCGGCCCTGGAGTCCATTTGTACTGAACCTAATCAACGTAGCCGGCCCTGGTGTCCGTCTGTACTGAACCTAATCAACGTAGCCGGCCCTGGTGTGTCTGTACTGAACCTAATCAACGTAGCCGGCCCTGATGTCCGTCTGTACTGAATCTAATCAACGTAGCCGGCCCTGGTGTCCGTCTGTACTGAACCTCATCAACGTAGCGCGCCTGATGTCCATTTGTATTGAACCTAATCAACGTAGCCGGCCCTGGTGTGCATTTGTATTAAACCTAAACAACGTAGCCGGCCCTGGAGTCCATTTGTACTGAACCTATTCAACGTAGCCGGCCCTGGGGTCCATTTGTATGGAACCTAATCAACGTAGCCGGCCCTGGAGTCCATTTGTATGGAACCTAATCAACGTAGCCGGCCCTGGAGTCCATTTGCACTGAACCTTATCAACGTAGCCGGCCCTGGAATCCATTTGTATGGAACCTAATCAACGTAGCCGGCCCTGGAGTCCATTTGTATGGAACCTAATCAACGTAGCCGGCCCTGGAGTCCATTTGTACTGAACCTAATCAACGTAGCCGGCCCTGGAGTCCATTTGTATGGAATCTAATCAACGTAGCCGGCCCTGGAGTCCATTTGTACTGAACCTAATCAACGTAGTCGGTTCTGGAGTCCATTTGTATGCAACCTATTCAACGTAGCCGGCCCTGGAGTACATTTGTATGGCACCTATTCAACGTAGCCGGCCCTGGAGTCCATTTGTATGGAACCTAATCAACGTAGCCGGCCCTGAAGTCCATTTGTACTGAACTTAATCAACGTAGCCGGCCCAGGTGTGTCTGTACTGAACCTAATCAACGTAGCCGGGCCTAGTGTCCGTTTGTACTGAACCTAATCAGCGTAGCCGGCCCTGGAGTCCATTTGTATGGAACCTAATCAACGTAGCCGGCCCTGGAGTCCATTTGTACTGAACCTTATCAACGTAGCCGGTTCTGGAGTCCATTTGTATGGAACCTAATCAACGTAGCCGGCCCTTGAGTCCGTCTGTACTGAACCTAATCAACGTAGCCGGCCCTGGAGTCCATTTGTATGGAACCTAATCAACGTAGCCGGCCCTGGTGTCCATCTGCACTGAACCTAATCAACGTAGCCGGCCCTGGAATCCATTTGTATGGAACCTAATCAACGTAGCCGGCCCTGGAGTCCATTTGTACTGAACCTATTCAACGTAGCCGGCCCTGGAGTCCATTTGTATGGAACCTATTCAACGTAGCTGGCCTTGGAGTCCATTTGTATGGAACCTATTCAACGTAGCCGGCCCTGGTGTCCGTTTGTACTGAACCTAATCAACGTAGCCGGCCCTGGAGTCCATTTGTATGGAACCTAATCAACGTAGCCGGCCCTGGAGTCCATTTGTACTGAACCTAATCAACGTAGCCGGCCCTGGAGTCCATTTGTATGGAACCTAATCAACGTAGCCGGCCCTGGAGTCCATTTGTACTGAACCTTATCAACGTAGCCGGCCCTGGAGTCCATTTGTATGGAACCTATTCAACGTAGCCGGCCCTGGAGTCCATTTGTATGGAACCTATTCAACGTAGCCGGCCCTGGAGTCCATTTGTATGGAACCTAATCAACGTAGCCGGCCCTGAAATCCATTTGTACTGAACCTAATCAACGTAGCCGGCCCAGGTGTGTCTGTACTGAACCTAATCAACGTAGCCGGCCCTGGTGTCCGTTTGTACTGAACCTAATCAGCGTAGCCGGCCCTGGAGTCCATTTGTATGGAACCTAATCAACGTAGCCGGCCCTGGAGTCCATTTGTACTGAACCTAATCAACGTAGCCGGTCCTGGAGTCCATTTGTATGGAACCTAATCAACGTAGCCGGCCCTGGAGTCCATTTGTACTGCACCTAATCAACGTAGCCGGCCCTGGAGTCCATTTGTATGGAACCTATTCAACGTAGCCGGCCCTGGTGTCCGTTTGTACTGAACCTAATCAATGTAGCCGGCCCTGGAGTCCATTTGTATGGAACCTATTCAACGTAGCCGGCCCTGGAGTCCGTCTGTACTGAACCTAATCAACGTAGCCGGCCCTGGAGTCCATTTGTATGGAACCTATTCAACGTAGCCGGCCCTGGTGTCCATCTGCACTGAACCTAATCAGCGTAGCCGGCCCTGGAGTCCGTCTGCACTGAACCTAATCAACGTAGCCGGCCCTGGTATCCATCTGCACTGAACCTAATCAACGTAGCCGGCCCTGGAGTCCATCTGCACTGAACCTAATCAACGTAGGCGGCCCTGGTGTCCATCTGCACTGAACCTAATCAACGTAGCCGGCCCTGGAGTCCATTTGTATGGAACCTAATCAGCGTAGCCGGCCCTGGTGTCCGTCTGTACTGAACCTAATCAACGTAGCCTGCCCTGGTGTCCGTCTGTACTGAACCTATTCAACGTAGCCGGTCCTGGAGTCCATTTGTATGGAACCTAATCAACGTAGCCGGCCCTGGAGTCCATTTGTACTGAACCTAATCAACGTAGCCGGCCCTGGAGTCCATTTGTACTGAACCTAATCAACGTAGCCGGCCCTGGAGTCCATTTGCATGGAACCTAATTAACGTAGCCGGCCCTGGAGTCCATTTGTACTGAACCTAATCAACGTAACCGGCCCTGGAGTCCATTTGTATGGAACCTATTCAACGTAGCCGGCCTTGGAGTCCATTTGTATGGAACCTATTCAACGTAGCCCGCCCTGGTGTTCGTTTGTACTGAACCTAATCAACGTAGCCGGCCCTGGAGTCCATTTGTATGGAACCTAATCAACGTAGCCGGCCCTGAAGTCCATTTGTACTGAACTTAATCAACGTAGCCGGCCCAGGTGTGTCTGTACTGAACCTAATCAACGTAGCCGGGCCTAGTGTCCGTTTGTACTGAACCTAATCAGCGTAGCCGGCCCTGGAGTCCATTTGTATGGAACCTAATCAACGTAGCCGGCCCTGGAGTCCATTTGTACTGAACCTAATCAACGTAGCCGGTTCTGGAGTCCATTTGTATGGAACCTAATCAACGTAGCCGGCCCTGGAGTCCATTTGTACTGAACCTAATCAACGTAGCCGGCCCTGGAATCCATTTGTATGGAACCTAATCAACGTAGCCGGCCCTGGAGTCCATTTGTATAGAACCTAATCAACGTAGCCGGCCCTGGAGTCCATTTGTACTGAACCTAATCAACGTAGCCGGCCCTGGAGTCCATTTGTATGGAACCTAATCAACGTAGCCGGCCCTGGAGTGCATTTGTACTGAACCTAATCAACGTAGCCGGTTCTGGAGTCCATTTGTATGGAACCTATTCAACGTAACCGGCCCTGGAGTCCATTTGTATGGCACCTATTCAACGTAGCCGGCCCTGGAGTCCATTTGTATGGAACCTAATCAACGTAGCCGGCTCTGAAGTCCATTTGTACTGAACTTAATCAACGTAGCCGGCCCAGGTGTGTCTGTACTGAACCTAATCAACGTAGCCGGCCCTGGTGTCCGTTTGTACTGAACCTAATCAGCGTAGCCGGCCCTGGAGTCCATTTGTATGGAACCTAATCAACGTAGCCGGCCCTGGAGTCCATTTGTACTGAACCTAATCAACGTAGCCGGTTCTGGAGTCCTTTTGTATGGAACCTAATCAACGTAGCCGGCCCTGGAGTCCATTTGTACTGAACCTAATCAACGTAGCCGGTCCTGGAGTCCATTTGTATGGAACCTATTCAACGTACCCGGCCCTGGTGTCTGTTTGTACTGGACATAATCAACGTAGCCGGCCCTGGAGTCCATTTTTATGGAACCTATTCAACGTAGCCGGCCCTGGAGTCCGTCTGTACTGAACCTAATCAACGTAGCCGGCCCTGGAGTCCATTTGTATGGAACCTAATCAACGTAGCCGGCCCTGGTGTCCATCTGCACTGAACTTAATCAACGTTGCCGGCCCTGGAATCCATTTGTATGGAACCTAATCAACGTAGCCGGCCCTGGAGTCCATTTGTACTGAACCTATTCAACGTAGCCGGCCCTGGAGTCCGTTTGTATGGAACCTATTCAACGTAGCTGGCCCTGGAGTCCATTTGTATGGAACCTATTCAACGTAGCCGGCCCTGGTGTCCGTTTGTACTGAACCTAATCAACGTAGCCGGCCCTGGAGTCCATTTGTATGGAACCTAATCAACGTAGCCGGCCCTGGAGTCCATTTGTACTGCACCTAATCAACGTAGCCGGCCCTGGAGTCCATTTGTTTGGAATCTAATCAACGTAGCCGGCCCTGGAGTCCATTTGTACTGAACCTTATCAACGTAGCCGGCCCTGGAGTCCATTTGTATGGAACCTATTCAACGTAGCCGGCCCTGGAGTCCATTTGTTTGGAACCTATTCAACGTAGCCGGCCATGGAGTCCATTTGTATGGAACCTAATCAACGTAGCCGGCCCTGAAATCCATTTGTACTGAACCTAATCAACGTAGCCGGTCCTGGAGTCCATTTGTATGGAACCTAATCAACGTAGCAGGCCCTGGATTCCATTTGTACTGAACCTAATCAACGTAGCCGGCCCTGTAGTCCATTTGTATGGAACCTATTCAACGTAGCCGACCCTGGTGTCCGTTTGTACTGAACCTAATCAACGTAGCCGGCCCTGGTGTGTCTCTACTGAACCTAATCAACGTAGCCGGCCCTGGAGTCCATCTGTACTGAACCTATTAAACGTAGCCGGCCCTGTAGTCCATTTGTACTGAACCTATTCAACGTAGCCGGCCCTGGAGTCCATTTGTACTGAACCTAATCAACGTAGCCGGCCCTGGTGTCCGTCTGTACTGAACCTAATCAACGTAGCCGGCCCTGGTGTGTCTGTACTGAACCTAATCAACGTAGCCGGCCCTGATGTCCGTCTGTACTGAATCTAATCAACGTAGCCGGCCCTGGTGTCCGTCTGTACTGAACCTCATCAACGTAGCGCGCCTGATGTCCATTTGTATTGAACCTAATCAACGTAGCCGGCCCTGGTGTGCATTTGTATTAAACCTAAACAACGTAGCCGGCCCTGGAGTCCATTTGTACTGAACCTATTCAACGTAGCCGGCCCTGGGGTCCATTTGTATGGAACCTAATCAACGTAGCCGGCCCTGGAGTCCATTTGTATGGAACCTAATCAACGTAGCCGGCCCTGGAGTCCATTTGCACTGAACCTTATCAACGTAGCCGGCCCTGGAATCCATTTGTATGGAACCTAATCAACGTAGCCGGCCCTGGAGTCCATTTGTATGGAACCTAATCAACGTAGCCGGCCCTGGAGTCCATTTGTACTGAACCTAATCAACGTAGCCGGCCCTGGAGTCCATTTGTATGGAATCTAATCAACGTAGCCGGCCCTGGAGTCCATTTGTACTGAACCTAATCAACGTAGTCGGTTCTGGAGTCCATTTGTATGCAACCTATTCAACGTAGCCGGCCCTGGAGTACATTTGTATGGCACCTATTCAACGTAGCCGGCCCTGGAGTCCATTTGTATGGAACCTAATCAACGTAGCCGGCCCTGAAGTCCATTTGTACTGAACTTAATCAACGTAGCCGGCCCAGGTGTGTCTGTACTGAACCTAATCAACGTAGCCGGGCCTAGTGTCCGTTTGTACTGAACCTAATCAGCGTAGCCGGCCCTGGAGTCCATTTGTATGGAACCTAATCAACGTAGCCGGCCCTGGAGTCCATTTGTACTGAACCTTATCAACGTAGCCGGTTCTGGAGTCCATTTGTATGGAACCTAATCAACGTAGCCGGCCCTTGAGTCCGTCTGTACTGAACCTAATCAACGTAGCCGGCCCTGGAGTCCATTTGTATGGAACCTAATCAACGTAGCCGGCCCTGGTGTCCATCTGCACTGAACCTAATCAACGTAGCCGGCCCTGGAATCCATTTGTATGGAACCTAATCAACGTAGCCGGCCCTGGAGTCCATTTGTACTGAACCTATTCAACGTAGCCGGCCCTGGAGTCCATTTGTATGGAACCTATTCAACGTAGCTGGCCTTGGAGTCCATTTGTATGGAACCTATTCAACGTAGCCGGCCCTGGTGTCCGTTTGTACTGAACCTAATCAACGTAGCCGGCCCTGGAGTCCATTTGTATGGAACCTAATCAACGTAGCCGGCCCTGGAGTCCATTTGTACTGAACCTAATCAACGTAGCCGGCCCTGGAGTCCATTTGTATGGAACCTAATCAACGTAGCCGGCCCTGGAGTCCATTTGTACTGAACCTTATCAACGTAGCCGGCCCTGGAGTCCATTTGTATGGAACCTATTCAACGTAGCCGGCCCTGGAGTCCATTTGTATGGAACCTATTCAACGTAGCCGGCCCTGGAGTCCATTTGTATGGAACCTAATCAACGTAGCCGGCCCTGAAATCCATTTGTACTGAACCTAATCAACGTAGCCGGCCCAGGTGTGTCTGTACTGAACCTAATCAACGTAGCCGGCCCTGGTGTCCGTTTGTACTGAACCTAATCAGCGTAGCCGGCCCTGGAGTCCATTTGTATGGAACCTAATCAACGTAGCCGGCCCTGGAGTCCATTTGTACTGAACCTAATCAACGTAGCCGGTCCTGGAGTCCATTTGTATGGAACCTAATCAACGTAGCCGGCCCTGGAGTCCATTTGTACTGCACCTAATCAACGTAGCCGGCCCTGGAGTCCATTTGTATGGAACCTATTCAACGTAGCCGGCCCTGGTGTCCGTTTGTACTGAACCTAATCAATGTAGCCGGCCCTGGAGTCCATTTGTATGGAACCTATTCAACGTAGCCGGCCCTGGAGTACGTCTGTACTGAACCTAATCAACGTAGCCGGCCCTGGAGTCCATTTGTATGGAACCTATTCAACGTAGCCGGCCCTGGTGTCCATCTGCACTGAACCTAATCAGCGTAGCCGGCCCTGGAGTCCGTCTGCACTGAACCTAATCAACGTAGCCGGCCCTGGTATCCATCTGCACTGAACCTAATCAACGTAGCCGGCCCTGGAGTCCATCTGCACTGAACCTAATCAACGTAGGCGGCCCTGGTGTCCATCTGCACTGAACCTAATCAACGTAGCCGGCCCTGGAGTCCATTTGTATGGAACCTAATCAGCGTAGCCGGCCCTGGTGTCCGTCTGTACTGAACCTAATCAACGTAGCCTGCCCTGGTGTCCGTCTGTACTGAACCTATTCAACGTAGCCGGTCCTGGAGTCCATTTGTATGGAACCTAATCAACGTAGCCGGCCCTGGAGTCCATTTGTACTGAACCTAATCAACGTAGCCGGCCCTGGAGTCCATTTGTACTGAACCTAATCAACGTAGCCGGCCCTGGAGTCCATTTGCATGGAACCTAATTAACGTAGCCGGCCCTGGAGGCCATTTGTACTGAACCTATTCAACGTAGCCGGCCCTGGAATCCATTTGTATGGAACCTATTCAACGTAGCCGGCCGTGGTGTCCGTTTGTACTGAACCTAATTAACGTAGCCGGCCCTGGAGTCCATTTGTATGGAACCTATTCAACGTAGCCGGCCCTGGAGTCCATTTGTATGGAACCTATTCAACGTAGCCGGCCCTGGAGTCCATTTGTATGGAACCTAATCAACGTAGCCGGCCCTGAAGTCCATTTGTACTGAACTTAATCAACGTAGCCGGCCCAGGTGTGTCTGTACTGAACCTAATCAACGTAGCCGGCCCTGGTGTCCGTTTGTACTGAACCTAATCAGCGTAGCCGGCCCTGGAGTCCATTTGTATGGAACCTAATCAACGTAGCCGGCCCTGGAGTCCATTTGTACTGAACCTAATCAACGTAGCCGGCCCTGGAATCCATTTGTATGGAACCTAATCAACGTAGCCGGCCCTGGAGTCCGTTTGTATGGAACCTAATCAACGTAGCCGGCCCTGGAGTCCATTTGTACTGAACCTAATCAACGTAGCCGGCCCTGGCGTCCATTTGTATGGAACCTAATCAACGTAGCCGGCCCTGGAGTCCATTTGTACTTAACCTAATCAACGTAGCCGGTTCTGGAGTCCATGTGTATGGAACCTATTCAACGCAACCGGCCCTGGAGTCCATTTGTATGGCACCTATTCAACGTAGCCGGCCCTGGAGTCCATTTATATGGAACCTAATCAACGTAGCCGGCCCTGAAGTCCATTTGTACTGAACTTAATCAACGTAGCCGGCCCAGGTGTGTCTGTACTGAACCTAATCAACGTAGCCGGCCCTGGTGTCCGTTTTTACTGAACCTAATCAGCGTAGCCGGCCCTGGAGTCCATTTGTACTGAACCTATTCAACGTAGCCGGCCCTGGAGTCCATTTGTATGGAACCTATTAAACGTAGCTGGCCCTGGAGTCCATTTGTATGGAACCTATTCAACGTAGCCGGCCCTGGTGTCCGTTTGTACTGAACCTAATCAACGTAGCCGGCCCTGGAGCCCATTTGTATGGAACCTAATCAACGTTCCCGGCCCTGGAGTCCATTTGTACTGAACCTAATCAACGTAGCCGGCCCTGGAGTCCATTTGTATGGAACCTAATCAACGTAGCCGGCCCTGGAGTCCATTTGTACTGAACCTTATCAACGTAGCCGGCCCTGGAGTCCATTTGTATGGAACCTATTCAACGTAGCCGGCCCTGGAGTCCATTTGTATGGAACCTATTCAACGTAGCCGGCCCTGGAGTCCATTTGTATGGAACCTAATCAACGTAGCCGGCCCTGGAGTCCATTTGTATGGAACCTAATCAACGTAGCCGGCCCTGGAGTCCATTTGTATGGAACCTATTCAACGTAGCCGGCCCTGGAGTCCATTTGTATGGAACCTATTCAACGTAGCCGGCCCTGGAGTCCATTTGTATGGAACCTATTCAACGTAGCCGGCCCTGGTGTCCGTTTGTACCGAACCTAATCAACGTAGCCGGCCCTGGAGTCCATTTGTACTGAACCTAATCAACGTAACCGGCCCTGGAGTCCATTTGTATGGAACCTATTCAACGTAGCCGGCCCTGGAGTCCATTTGTATGGAACCTATTCAACGTAGTCGGCCCTGGTGTCCGTTTGTACTGAACCTAATCAACGTAGCCGGCCCTGGAGTCCATTTGTATGGAACCTAATCAACGTAGCCGGCCCTGGAGTCCATTTGTACTGAACCTAATCAAAGTAGCCGGCCCAGGTGTGTCTGTACTGAACCTAATCAACGTAGCCGGCCCTGATGTCCGTCTGTACTGAACCTAATCAACGTAGCCGGCCCTGGAGTCCATTCGTACTGAACCTAATCAACTTAACGGCCCTGGAGTCCATTTGTACTGAACCTATTCAACGTAGCCGGCCCTGGAGTCCATTTGTATGGAACTTAATCAACGTAGCCGGCCCTGGAGGCCATTTGTATGGAACCTAATCAACGTAGCCGGCCCTAGAGTCCATTTGTCTGGAACCTAATCAACGTAGCCGGCCCTGGAGTCCATTTGTACTGCACCTATTCAACGTAGCCGGCCCTGGAGTCCATTTGTATGGAACCTATTCAACGTAGCCGGCCCTGGAGTCCATTTGTATGGAACCTATTCAACGTAGCCGGCCCTGGAGTCCATTTGTATGGAACCTAATCAACGTAGCCGGCCCTGGAGTCCATTTGTATGGAACCTATTCAACGTAGCCGGCCCTTGAGTCCATTTGTATGGAACCTATTCAACGTAGCCGGCCCTGGAGTCCATTTGTATGGAACCTATTCAACGTAGCTGGCCCTGGTGTCCGTTTGTACCGAACCTAATCAACGTAGCCGGCCCTGGAGTCCATTTGTACTGAACCTAATCAACGTAACCGGCCCTGGAGTCCATTTGTATGGAACCTATTCAACGTAGCCGGCCTTGGAGTCCATTTGTATGGAACCTATTCAACGTAGCCCGCCCTGGTGTTCGTTTGTACTGAACCTAATCAACGTAGCCGGCCCTGGAGTCCATTTGTATGGAACCTAATCAACGTAGCCGGCCCTGAAGTCCATTTGTACTGAACTTAATCAACGTAGCCGGCCCAGGTGTGTCTGTACTGAACCTAATCAACGTAGCCGGGCCTAGTGTCCGTTTGTACTGAACCTAATCAGCGTAGCCGGCCCTGGAGTCCATTTGTATGGAACCTAATCAACGTAGCCGGCCCTGGAGTCCATTTGTACTGAACCTAATCAACGTAGCCGGTTCTGGAGTCCATTTGTATGGAACCTAATCAACGTAGCCGGCCCTGGAGTCCATTTGTACTGAACCTAATCAACGTAGCCGGCCCTGGAATCCATTTGTATGGAACCTAATCAACGTAGCCGGCCCTGGAGTCCATTTGTATAGAACCTAATCAACGTAGCCGGCCCTGGAGTCCATTTGTACTGAACCTAATCAACGTAGCCGGCCCTGGAGTCCATTTGTATGGAACCTAATCAACGTAGCCGGCCCTGGAGTGCATTTGTACTGAACCTAATCAACGTAGCCGGTTCTGGAGTCCATTTGTATGGAACCTATTCAACGTAACCGGCCCTGGAGTCCATTTGTATGGCACCTATTCAACGTAGCCGGCCCTGGAGTCCATTTGTATGGAACCTAATCAACGTAGCCGGCTCTGAAGTCCATTTGTACTGAACTTAATCAACGTAGCCGGCCCAGGTGTGTCTGTACTGAACCTAATCAACGTAGCCGGCCCTGGTGTCCGTTTGTACTGAACCTAATCAGCGTAGCCGGCCCTGGAGTCCATTTGTATGGAACCTAATCAACGTAGCCGGCCCTGGAGTCCATTTGTACTGAACCTAATCAACGTAGCCGGTTCTGGAGTCCTTTTGTATGGAACCTAATCAACGTAGCCGGCCCTGGAGTCCATTTGTACTGAACCTAATCAACGTAGCCGGTCCTGGAGTCCATTTGTATGGAACCTATTCAACGTACCCGGCCCTGGTGTCTGTTTGTACTGGACATAATCAACGTAGCCGGCCCTGGAGTCCATTTTTATGGAACCTATTCAACGTAGCCGGCCCTGGAGTCCGTCTGTACTGAACCTAATCAACGTAGCCGGCCCTGGAGTCCATTTGTATGGAACCTAATCAACGTAGCCGGCCCTGGTGTCCATCTGCACTGAACTTAATCAACGTTGCCGGCCCTGGAATCCATTTGTATGGAACCTAATCAACGTAGCCGGCCCTGGAGTCCATTTGTACTGAACCTATTCAACGTAGCCGGCCCTGGAGTCCGTTTGTATGGAACCTATTCAACGTAGCTGGCCCTGGAGTCCATTTGTATGGAACCTATTCAACGTAGCCGGCCCTGGTGTCCGTTTGTACTGAACCTAATCAACGTAGCCGGCCCTGGAGTCCATTTGTATGGAACCTAATCAACGTAGCCGGCCCTGGAGTCCATTTGTACTGCACCTAATCAACGTAGCCGGCCCTGGAGTCCATTTGTTTGGAATCTAATCAACGTAGCCGGCCCTGGAGTCCATTTGTACTGAACCTTATCAACGTAGCCGGCCCTGGAGTCCATTTGTATGGAACCTATTCAACGTAGCCGGCCCTGGAGTCCATTTGTTTGGAACCTATTCAACGTAGCCGGCCATGGAGTCCATTTGTATGGAACCTAATCAACGTAGCCGGCCCTGAAATCCATTTGTACTGAACCTAATCAACGTAGCCGGTCCTGGAGTCCATTTGTATGGAACCTAATCAACGTAGCAGGCCCTGGATTCCATTTGTACTGAACCTAATCAACGTAGCCGGCCCTGTAGTCCATTTGTATGGAACCTATTCAACGTAGCCGACCCTGGTGTCCGTTTGTACTGAACCTAATCAACGTAGCCGGCCCTGGTGTGTCTCTACTGAACCTAATCAACGTAGCCGGCCCTGGAGTCCATCTGTACTGAACCTATTAAACGTAGCCGGCCCTGTAGTCCATTTGTACTGAACCTATTCAACGTAGCCGGCCCTGGAGTCCATTTGTACTGAACCTAATCAACGTAGCCGGCCCTGGTGTCCGTCTGTACTGAACCTAATCAACGTAGCCGGCCCTGGTGTGTCTGTACTGAACCTAATCAACGTAGCCGGCCCTGATGTCCGTCTGTACTGAATCTAATCAACGTAGCCGGCCCTGGTGTCCGTCTGTACTGAACCTCATCAACGTAGCGCGCCTGATGTCCATTTGTATTGAACCTAATCAACGTAGCCGGCCCTGGTGTGCATTTGTATTAAACCTAAACAACGTAGCCGGCCCTGGAGTCCATTTGTACTGAACCTATTCAACGTAGCCGGCCCTGGGGTCCATTTGTATGGAACCTAATCAACGTAGCCGGCCCTGGAGTCCATTTGTATGGAACCTAATCAACGTAGCCGGCCCTGGAGTCCATTTGCACTGAACCTTATCAACGTAGCCGGCCCTGGAATCCATTTGTATGGAACCTAATCAACGTAGCCGGCCCTGGAGTCCATTTGTATGGAACCTAATCAACGTAGCCGGCCCTGGAGTCCATTTGTACTGAACCTAATCAACGTAGCCGGCCCTGGAGTCCATTTGTATGGAATCTAATCAACGTAGCCGGCCCTGGAGTCCATTTGTACTGAACCTAATCAACGTAGTCGGTTCTGGAGTCCATTTGTATGCAACCTATTCAACGTAGCCGGCCCTGGAGTACATTTGTATGGCACCTATTCAACGTAGCCGGCCCTGGAGTCCATTTGTATGGAACCTAATCAACGTAGCCGGCCCTGAAGTCCATTTGTACTGAACTTAATCAACGTAGCCGGCCCAGGTGTGTCTGTACTGAACCTAATCAACGTAGCCGGGCCTAGTGTCCGTTTGTACTGAACCTAATCAGCGTAGCCGGCCCTGGAGTCCATTTGTATGGAACCTAATCAACGTAGCCGGCCCTGGAGTCCATTTGTACTGAACCTTATCAACGTAGCCGGTTCTGGAGTCCATTTGTATGGAACCTAATCAACGTAGCCGGCCCTTGAGTCCGTCTGTACTGAACCTAATCAACGTAGCCGGCCCTGGAGTCCATTTGTATGGAACCTAATCAACGTAGCCGGCCCTGGTGTCCATCTGCACTGAACCTAATCAACGTAGCCGGCCCTGGAGTCCATTTGTACTGAACCTAATCAACGTAGCCGGCCCTGGCGTCCATTTGTATGGAACCTAATCAACGTAGCCGGCCCTGGAGTCCATTTGTACTTAACCTAATCAACGTAGCCGGTTCTGGAGTCCATGTGTATGGAACCTATTCAACGTAACCGGCCCTGGAGTCCATTTGTATGGCACCTATTCAACGTAGCCGGCCCTGGAGTCCATTTATATGGAACCTAATCAACGTAGCCGGCCCTGAAGTCCATTTGTACTGAACTTAATCAACGTAGCCGGCCCAGGTGTGTCTGTACTGAACCTAATCAACGTAGCCGGCCCTGGTGTCCGTTTTTACTGAACCTAATCAGCGTAGCCGGCCCTGGAGTCCATTTGTACTGAACCTATTCAACGTAGCCGGCCCTGGAGTCCATTTGTATGGAACCTATTAAACGTAGCTGGCCCTGGAGTCCATTTGTATGGAACCTATTCAACGTAGCCGGCCCTGGTGTCCGTTTGTACTGAACCTAATCAACGTAGCCGGCCCTGGAGCCCATTTGTATGGAACCTTATCAACGTTCCCGGCCCTGGAGTCCATTTGTACTGAACCTAATCAACGTAGCCGGCCCTGGAGTCCATTTGTATGGAACCTATTCAACGTAGCCGGCCCTGGTGTCCGTTTGTACCAAACCTAATCAACGTAGCCGGCCCTGGAGTCCATTTGTACTGAACCTAATCAACGTAACCGGCCCTGGAGTCCATTTGTATGGAACCTATTCAACGTAGCCGGCCCTGGAGTCCATTTGTATGGAACCTATTCAACGTAGTCGGCCCTGGTGTCCGTTTGTACTGAACCTAATCAACGTAGCCGGCCCTGGAGTCCATTTGTATGGAACCTAATCAACGTAGCCGGCCCTGGAGTCCATTTGTACTGAACCTAATCAAAGTAGCCGGCCCAGGTGTGTCTGTACTGAACCTAATCAACGTAGCCGGCCCTGATGTCCGTCTGTACTGAACCTAATCAACGTAGCCGGCCCTGGAGTCCATTCGTACTGAACCTAATCATTTTAACGGCCCTGGAGTCCATTTGTACTGAACCTATTCAACGTAGCCGGCCCTGGAGTCCATTTGTATGGAACTTAATCAACGTAGCCGGCCCTGGAGGCCATTTGTATGGAACCTATTCAACGTAGCCGGCCCTAGAGTCCATTTGTCTGGAACCTAATCAACGTAGCCGGCCCTGGAGTCCATTTGTACTGAACCTATTCAACGTAGCCGGCCCTGGAGTCCATTTGTATGGAACCTATTCAACGTAGCCGGCCCTGGAGTCCATTTGTATGGAACCTATTCAACGTAGCCGGCCCTGGAGTCCATTTGTATGGAACCTAATCAACGTAGCCGGCCCTGGAGTCCATTTGTATGGAACCTATTCAACGTAGCCGGCCCTTGAGTCCATTTGTATGGAACCTATTCAACGTAGCCGGCCCTGGAGTCCATTTGTATGGAACCTATTCAACGTAGCTGGCCCTGGTGTCCGTTTGTACCGAACCTAATCAACGTAGCCGGCCCTGGAGTCCATTTGTACTGAACCTAATCAACGTAACCGGCCCTGGAGTCCATTTGTATGGAACCTATTCAACGTAGCCGGCCTTGGAGTCCATTTGTATGGAACCTATTCAACGTAGCCCGCCCTGGTGTCCGTTTGTACTGAACCTAATCAACGTAGCCGGCCCTGGAGTCCATTTGTATGGAACCTAATCAACGTAGCCGGCCCTGAAGTCCATTTGTACTGAACTTAATCAACGTAGCCGGCCCAGGTGTGTCTGTACTGAACCTAATCAACGTAGCCGGGCCTAGTGTCCGTTTGTACTGAACCTAATCAGCGTAGCCGGCCCTGGAGTCCATTTGTATGGAACCTAATCAACGTAGCCGGCCCTGGAGTCCATTTGTACTGAACCTAATCAACGTAGCCGGTTCTGGAGTCCATTTGTATGGAACCTAATCAACGTAGCTGGCCCTGGAGTCCATTTGTACTGAACCTAATCAACGTAGCCGGCCCTGGAATCCATTTGTATGGAACCTAATCAACGTAGCCGGCCCTGGAGTCCATTTGTATAGAACCTAATCAACGTAGCCGGCCCTGGAGTCCATTTGCACTGAACCTAATCAACGTAGCCGGCCCTGGAGTCCATTTGTATGGAACCTAATCAACGTAGCCGGCCCTGGAGTGCATTTGTACTGAACCTAATCAACGTAGCCGGTTCTGGAGTCCATTTGTATGGAACCTATTCAACGTAACCGGCCCTGGAGTCCATTTGTATGGCACCTATTCAACGTAGCCGGCCCTGGAGTCCATTTGTATCGAACCTAATCAACGTAGCCGGCTCTGAAGTCCATTTGTACTGAACTTAATCAACGTAGCCGGCCCAGGTGTGTCTGTACTGAACCTAATCAACGTAGCCGGCCCTGGTGTCCGTTTGTACTGAACCTAATCAGCGTAGCCGGCCCTGGAGTCCATTTGTATGGAACCTAATCAACGTAGCCGGCCCTGGAGTCCATTTGTACTGAACCTAATCAACGTAGCCGGTTCTGGAGTCCTTTTGTATGGAACCTAATCAACGTAGCCGGCCCTGGAGTCCATTTGTACTGAACCTAATCAACGTAGCCGGCCCTGGAGTCCATTTGTATGGAACCTATTCAACGTACCCGGCCCTGGTGTCTGTTTGTACTGAACCTAATCAGCGTAGCCGGCCCTGGAGTCCATTTGTATGGAACCTAATCAACGTAGCCGGCCCTGGAGTCCATTTGTACTGAACCTAATCAACGTAGCCGGTCCTGGAGTCCATTTGTATGGAACCTAATCAACGTAGCCGGCCCTGGAGTCCATTTGTACTGCACCTAATCAACGTAGCCGGCCCTGGAGTCCATTTGTATGGAACCTATTCAACGTAGCCGGCCCTGGTGTCCGTTTGTACTGAACCTAATCAATGTAGCCGGCCCTGGAGTCCATTTGTATGGAACCTATTCAACGTAGCCGGCCCTGGAGTCCGTCTGTACTGAACCTAATCAACGTAGCCGGCCCTGGAGTCCATTTGTATGGAACCTATTCAACGTAGCCGGCCCTGGTGTCCATCTGCACTGAACCTAATCAGCGTAGCCGGCCCTGGAGTCCGTCTGCACTGAACCTAATCAACGTAGCCGGCCCTGGTATCCATCTGCACTGAACCTAATCAACGTAGCCGGCCCTGGAGTCCATCTGCACTGAACCTAATCAACGTAGGCGGCCCTGGTGTCCATCTGCACTGAACCTAATCAACGTAGCCGGCCCTGGAGTCCATTTGTATGGAACCTAATCAGCGTAGCCGGCCCTGGTGTCCGTCTGTACTGAACCTAATCAACGTAGCCTGCCCTGGTGTCCGTCTGTACTGAACCTATTCAACGTAGCCGGTCCTGGAGTCCATTTGTATGGAACCTAATCAACGTAGCCGGCCCTGGAGTCCATTTGTACTGAACCTAATCAACGTAGCCGGCCCTGGAGTCCATTTGTACTGAACCTAATCAACGTAGCCGGCCCTGGAGTCCATTTGCATGGAACCTAATTAACGTAGCCGGCCCTGGAGTCCATTTGTACTGAACCTAATCAACGTAACCGGCCCTGGAGTCCATTTGTATGGAACCTATTCAACGTAGCCGGCCTTGGAGTCCATTTGTATGGAACCTATTCAACGTAGCCCGCCCTGGTGTTCGTTTGTACTGAACCTAATCAACGTAGCCGGCCCTGGAGTCCATTTGTATGGAACCTAATCAACGTAGCCGGCCCTGAAGTCCATTTGTACTGAACTTAATCAACGTAGCCGGCCCAGGTGTGTCTGTACTGAACCTAATCAACGTAGCCGGGCCTAGTGTCCGTTTGTACTGAACCTAATCAGCGTAGCCGGCCCTGGAGTCCATTTGTATGGAACCTAATCAACGTAGCCGGCCCTGGAGTCCATTTGTACTGAACCTAATCAACGTAGCCGGTTCTGGAGTCCATTTGTATGGAACCTAATCAACGTAGCCGGCCCTGGAGTCCATTTGTACTGAACCTAATCAACGTAGCCGGCCCTGGAATCCATTTGTATGGAACCTAATCAACGTAGCCGGCCCTGGAGTCCATTTGTATAGAACCTAATCAACGTAGCCGGCCCTGGAGTCCATTTGTACTGAACCTAATCAACGTAGCCGGCCCTGGAGTCCATTTGTATGGAACCTAATCAACGTAGCCGGCCCTGGAGTGCATTTGTACTGAACCTAATCAACGTAGCCGGTTCTGGAGTCCATTTGTATGGAACCTATTCAACGTAACCGGCCCTGGAGTCCATTTGTATGGCACCTATTCAACGTAGCCGGCCCTGGAGTCCATTTGTATGGAACCTAATCAACGTAGCCGGCTCTGAAGTCCATTTGTACTGAACTTAATCAACGTAGCCGGCCCAGGTGTGTCTGTACTGAACCTAATCAACGTAGCCGGCCCTGGTGTCCGTTTGTACTGAACCTAATCAGCGTAGCCGGCCCTGGAGTCCATTTGTATGGAACCTAATCAACGTAGCCGGCCCTGGAGTCCATTTGTACTGAACCTAATCAACGTAGCCGGTTCTGGAGTCCTTTTGTATGGAACCTAATCAACGTAGCCGGCCCTGGAGTCCATTTGTACTGAACCTAATCAACGTAGCCGGTCCTGGAGTCCATTTGTATGGAACCTATTCAACGTACCCGGCCCTGGTGTCTGTTTGTACTGGACATAATCAACGTAGCCGGCCCTGGAGTCCATTTTTATGGAACCTATTCAACGTAGCCGGCCCTGGAGTCCGTCTGTACTGAACCTAATCAACGTAGCCGGCCCTGGAGTCCATTTGTATGGAACCTAATCAACGTAGCCGGCCCTGGTGTCCATCTGCACTGAACTTAATCAACGTTGCCGGCCCTGGAATCCATTTGTATGGAACCTAATCAACGTAGCCGGCCCTGGAGTCCATTTGTACTGAACCTATTCAACGTAGCCGGCCCTGGAGTCCGTTTGTATGGAACCTATTCAACGTAGCTGGCCCTGGAGTCCATTTGTATGGAACCTATTCAACGTAGCCGGCCCTGGTGTCCGTTTGTACTGAACCTAATCAACGTAGCCGGCCCTGGAGTCCATTTGTATGGAACCTAATCAACGTAGCCGGCCCTGGAGTCCATTTGTACTGCACCTAATCAACGTAGCCGGCCCTGGAGTCCATTTGTTTGGAATCTAATCAACGTAGCCGGCCCTGGAGTCCATTTGTACTGAACCTTATCAACGTAGCCGGCCCTGGAGTCCATTTGTATGGAACCTATTCAACGTAGCCGGCCCTGGAGTCCATTTGTTTGGAACCTATTCAACGTAGCCGGCCATGGAGTCCATTTGTATGGAACCTAATCAACGTAGCCGGCCCTGAAATCCATTTGTACTGAACCTAATCAACGTAGCCGGTCCTGGAGTCCATTTGTATGGAACCTAATCAACGTAGCAGGCCCTGGATTCCATTTGTACTGAACCTAATCAACGTAGCCGGCCCTGTAGTCCATTTGTATGGAACCTATTCAACGTAGCCGACCCTGGTGTCCGTTTGTACTGAACCTAATCAACGTAGCCGGCCCTGGTGTGTCTCTACTGAACCTAATCAACGTAGCCGGCCCTGGAGTCCATCTGTACTGAACCTATTAAACGTAGCCGGCCCTGTAGTCCATTTGTACTGAACCTATTCAACGTAGCCGGCCCTGGAGTCCATTTGTACTGAACCTAATCAACGTAGCCGGCCCTGGTGTCCGTCTGTACTGAACCTAATCAACGTAGCCGGCCCTGGTGTGTCTGTACTGAACCTAATCAACGTAGCCGGCCCTGATGTCCGTCTGTACTGAATCTAATCAACGTAGCCGGCCCTGGTGTCCGTCTGTACTGAACCTCATCAACGTAGCGCGCCTGATGTCCATTTGTATTGAACCTAATCAACGTAGCCGGCCCTGGTGTGCATTTGTATTAAACCTAAACAACGTAGCCGGCCCTGGAGTCCATTTGTACTGAACCTATTCAACGTAGCCGGCCCTGGGGTCCATTTGTATGGAACCTAATCAACGTAGCCGGCCCTGGAGTCCATTTGTATGGAACCTAATCAACGTAGCCGGCCCTGGAGTCCATTTGCACTGAACCTTATCAACGTAGCCGGCCCTGGAATCCATTTGTATGGAACCTAATCAACGTAGCCGGCCCTGGAGTCCATTTGTATGGAACCTAATCAACGTAGCCGGCCCTGGAGTCCATTTGTACTGAACCTAATCAACGTAGCCGGCCCTGGAGTCCATTTGTATGGAATCTAATCAACGTAGCCGGCCCTGGAGTCCATTTGTACTGAACCTAATCAACGTAGTCGGTTCTGGAGTCCATTTGTATGCAACCTATTCAACGTAGCCGGCCCTGGAGTACATTTGTATGGCACCTATTCAACGTAGCCGGCCCTGGAGTCCATTTGTATGGAACCTAATCAACGTAGCCGGCCCTGAAGTCCATTTGTACTGAACTTAATCAACGTAGCCGGCCCAGGTGTGTCTGTACTGAACCTAATCAACGTAGCCGGGCCTAGTGTCCGTTTGTACTGAACCTAATCAGCGTAGCCGGCCCTGGAGTCCATTTGTATGGAACCTAATCAACGTAGCCGGCCCTGGAGTCCATTTGTACTGAACCTTATCAACGTAGCCGGTTCTGGAGTCCATTTGTATGGAACCTAATCAACGTAGCCGGCCCTTGAGTCCGTCTGTACTGAACCTAATCAACGTAGCCGGCCCTGGAGTCCATTTGTATGGAACCTAATCAACGTAGCCGGCCCTGGTGTCCATCTGCACTGAACCTAATCAACGTAGCCGGCCCTGGAATCCATTTGTATGGAACCTAATCAACGTAGCCGGCCCTGGAGTCCATTTGTACTGAACCTATTCAACGTAGCCGGCCCTGGAGTCCATTTGTATGGAACCTATTCAACGTAGCTGGCCTTGGAGTCCATTTGTATGGAACCTATTCAACGTAGCCGGCCCTGGTGTCCGTTTGTACTGAACCTAATCAACGTAGCCGGCCCTGGAGTCCATTTGTATGGAACCTAATCAACGTAGCCGGCCCTGGAGTCCATTTGTACTGAACCTAATCAACGTAGCCGGCCCTGGAGTCCATTTGTATGGAACCTAATCAACGTAGCCGGCCCTGGAGTCCATTTGTACTGAACCTTATCAACGTAGCCGGCCCTGGAGTCCATTTGTATGGAACCTATTCAACGTAGCCGGCCCTGGAGTCCATTTGTATGGAACCTATTCAACGTAGCCGGCCCTGGAGTCCATTTGTATGGAACCTAATCAACGTAGCCGGCCCTGAAATCCATTTGTACTGAACCTAATCAACGTAGCCGGCCCAGGTGTGTCTGTACTGAACCTAATCAACGTAGCCGGCCCTGGTGTCCGTTTGTACTGAACCTAATCAGCGTAGCCGGCCCTGGAGTCCATTTGTATGGAACCTAATCAACGTAGCCGGCCCTGGAGTCCATTTGTACTGAACCTAATCAACGTAGCCGGTCCTGGAGTCCATTTGTATGGAACCTAATCAACGTAGCCGGCCCTGGAGTCCATTTGTACTGCACCTAATCAACGTAGCCGGCCCTGGAGTCCATTTGTATGGAACCTATTCAACGTAGCCGGCCCTGGTGTCCGTTTGTACTGAACCTAATCAATGTAGCCGGCCCTGGAGTCCATTTGTATGGAACCTATTCAACGTAGCCGGCCCTGGAGTACGTCTGTACTGAACCTAATCAACGTAGCCGGCCCTGGAGTCCATTTGTATGGAACCTATTCAACGTAGCCGGCCCTGGTGTCCATCTGCACTGAACCTAATCAGCGTAGCCGGCCCTGGAGTCCGTCTGCACTGAACCTAATCAACGTAGCCGGCCCTGGTATCCATCTGCACTGAACCTAATCAACGTAGCCGGCCCTGGAGTCCATCTGCACTGAACCTAATCAACGTAGGCGGCCCTGGTGTCCATCTGCACTGAACCTAATCAACGTAGCCGGCCCTGGAGTCCATTTGTATGGAACCTAATCAGCGTAGCCGGCCCTGGTGTCCGTCTGTACTGAACCTAATCAACGTAGCCTGCCCTGGTGTCCGTCTGTACTGAACCTATTCAACGTAGCCGGTCCTGGAGTCCATTTGTATGGAACCTAATCAACGTAGCCGGCCCTGGAGTCCATTTGTACTGAACCTAATCAACGTAGCCGGCCCTGGAGTCCATTTGTACTGAACCTAATCAACGTAGCCGGCCCTGGAGTCCATTTGCATGGAACCTAATTAACGTAGCCGGCCCTGGAGGCCATTTGTACTGAACCTATTCAACGTAGCCGGCCCTGGAATCCATTTGTATGGAACCTATTCAACGTAGCCGGCCGTGGTGTCCGTTTGTACTGAACCTAATTAACGTAGCCGGCCCTGGAGTCCATTTGTATGGAACCTATTCAACGTAGCCGGCCCTGGAGTCCATTTGTATGGAACCTATTCAACGTAGCCGGCCCTGGAGTCCATTTGTATGGAACCTAATCAACGTAGCCGGCCCTGAAGTCCATTTGTACTGAACTTAATCAACGTAGCCGGCCCAGGTGTGTCTGTACTGAACCTAATCAACGTAGCCGGCCCTGGTGTCCGTTTGTACTGAACCTAATCAGCGTAGCCGGCCCTGGAGTCCATTTGTATGGAACCTAATCAACGTAGCCGGCCCTGGAGTCCATTTGTACTGAACCTAATCAACGTAGCCGGCCCTGGAATCCATTTGTATGGAACCTAATCAACGTAGCCGGCCCTGGAGTCCGTTTGTATGGAACCTAATCAACGTAGCCGGCCCTGGAGTCCATTTGTACTGAACCTAATCAACGTAGCCGGCCCTGGCGTCCATTTGTATGGAACCTAATCAACGTAGCCGGCCCTGGAGTCCATTTGTACTTAACCTAATCAACGTAGCCGGTTCTGGAGTCCATGTGTATGGAACCTATTCAACGCAACCGGCCCTGGAGTCCATTTGTATGGCACCTATTCAACGTAGCCGGCCCTGGAGTCCATTTATATGGAACCTAATCAACGTAGCCGGCCCTGAAGTCCATTTGTACTGAACTTAATCAACGTAGCCGGCCCAGGTGTGTCTGTACTGAACCTAATCAACGTAGCCGGCCCTGGTGTCCGTTTTTACTGAACCTAATCAGCGTAGCCGGCCCTGGAGTCCATTTGTACTGAACCTATTCAACGTAGCCGGCCCTGGAGTCCATTTGTATGGAACCTATTAAACGTAGCTGGCCCTGGAGTCCATTTGTATGGAACCTATTCAACGTAGCCGGCCCTGGTGTCCGTTTGTACTGAACCTAATCAACGTAGCCGGCCCTGGAGCCCATTTGTATGGAACCTAATCAACGTTCCCGGCCCTGGAGTCCATTTGTACTGAACCTAATCAACGTAGCCGGCCCTGGAGTCCATTTGTATGGAACCTAATCAACGTAGCCGGCCCTGGAGTCCATTTGTACTGAACCTTATCAACGTAGCCGGCCCTGGAGTCCATTTGTATGGAACCTATTCAACGTAGCCGGCCCTGGAGTCCATTTGTATGGAACCTATTCAACGTAGCCGGCCCTGGAGTCCATTTGTATGGAACCTAATCAACGTAGCCGGCCCTGGAGTCCATTTGTATGGAACCTAATCAACGTAGCCGGCCCTGGAGTCCATTTGTATGGAACCTATTCAACGTAGCCGGCCCTGGAGTCCATTTGTATGGAACCTATTCAACGTAGCCGGCCCTGGAGTCCATTTGTATGGAACCTATTCAACGTAGCCGGCCCTGGTGTCCGTTTGTACCGAACCTAATCAACGTAGCCGGCCCTGGAGTCCATTTGTACTGAACCTAATCAACGTAACCGGCCCTGGAGTCCATTTGTATGGAACCTATTCAACGTAGCCGGCCCTGGAGTCCATTTGTATGGAACCTATTCAACGTAGTCGGCCCTGGTGTCCGTTTGTACTGAACCTAATCAACGTAGCCGGCCCTGGAGTCCATTTGTATGGAACCTAATCAACGTAGCCGGCCCTGGAGTCCATTTGTACTGAACCTAATCAAAGTAGCCGGCCCAGGTGTGTCTGTACTGAACCTAATCAACGTAGCCGGCCCTGATGTCCGTCTGTACTGAACCTAATCAACGTAGCCGGCCCTGGAGTCCATTCGTACTGAACCTAATCAACTTAACGGCCCTGGAGTCCATTTGTACTGAACCTATTCAACGTAGCCGGCCCTGGAGTCCATTTGTATGGAACTTAATCAACGTAGCCGGCCCTGGAGGCCATTTGTATGGAACCTAATCAACGTAGCCGGCCCTAGAGTCCATTTGTCTGGAACCTAATCAACGTAGCCGGCCCTGGAGTCCATTTGTACTGCACCTATTCAACGTAGCCGGCCCTGGAGTCCATTTGTATGGAACCTATTCAACGTAGCCGGCCCTGGAGTCCATTTGTATGGAACCTATTCAACGTAGCCGGCCCTGGAGTCCATTTGTATGGAACCTAATCAACGTAGCCGGCCCTGGAGTCCATTTGTATGGAACCTATTCAACGTAGCCGGCCCTTGAGTCCATTTGTATGGAACCTATTCAACGTAGCCGGCCCTGGAGTCCATTTGTATGGAACCTATTCAACGTAGCTGGCCCTGGTGTCCGTTTGTACCGAACCTAATCAACGTAGCCGGCCCTGGAGTCCATTTGTACTGAACCTAATCAACGTAACCGGCCCTGGAGTCCATTTGTATGGAACCTATTCAACGTAGCCGGCCTTGGAGTCCATTTGTATGGAACCTATTCAACGTAGCCCGCCCTGGTGTTCGTTTGTACTGAACCTAATCAACGTAGCCGGCCCTGGAGTCCATTTGTATGGAACCTAATCAACGTAGCCGGCCCTGAAGTCCATTTGTACTGAACTTAATCAACGTAGCCGGCCCAGGTGTGTCTGTACTGAACCTAATCAACGTAGCCGGGCCTAGTGTCCGTTTGTACTGAACCTAATCAGCGTAGCCGGCCCTGGAGTCCATTTGTATGGAACCTAATCAACGTAGCCGGCCCTGGAGTCCATTTGTACTGAACCTAATCAACGTAGCCGGTTCTGGAGTCCATTTGTATGGAACCTAATCAACGTAGCCGGCCCTGGAGTCCATTTGTACTGAACCTAATCAACGTAGCCGGCCCTGGAATCCATTTGTATGGAACCTAATCAACGTAGCCGGCCCTGGAGTCCATTTGTATAGAACCTAATCAACGTAGCCGGCCCTGGAGTCCATTTGTACTGAACCTAATCAACGTAGCCGGCCCTGGAGTCCATTTGTATGGAACCTAATCAACGTAGCCGGCCCTGGAGTGCATTTGTACTGAACCTAATCAACGTAGCCGGTTCTGGAGTCCATTTGTATGGAACCTATTCAACGTAACCGGCCCTGGAGTCCATTTGTATGGCACCTATTCAACGTAGCCGGCCCTGGAGTCCATTTGTATGGAACCTAATCAACGTAGCCGGCTCTGAAGTCCATTTGTACTGAACTTAATCAACGTAGCCGGCCCAGGTGTGTCTGTACTGAACCTAATCAACGTAGCCGGCCCTGGTGTCCGTTTGTACTGAACCTAATCAGCGTAGCCGGCCCTGGAGTCCATTTGTATGGAACCTAATCAACGTAGCCGGCCCTGGAGTCCATTTGTACTGAACCTAATCAACGTAGCCGGTTCTGGAGTCCTTTTGTATGGAACCTAATCAACGTAGCCGGCCCTGGAGTCCATTTGTACTGAACCTAATCAACGTAGCCGGTCCTGGAGTCCATTTGTATGGAACCTATTCAACGTACCCGGCCCTGGTGTCTGTTTGTACTGGACATAATCAACGTAGCCGGCCCTGGAGTCCATTTTTATGGAACCTATTCAACGTAGCCGGCCCTGGAGTCCGTCTGTACTGAACCTAATCAACGTAGCCGGCCCTGGAGTCCATTTGTATGGAACCTAATCAACGTAGCCGGCCCTGGTGTCCATCTGCACTGAACTTAATCAACGTTGCCGGCCCTGGAATCCATTTGTATGGAACCTAATCAACGTAGCCGGCCCTGGAGTCCATTTGTACTGAACCTATTCAACGTAGCCGGCCCTGGAGTCCGTTTGTATGGAACCTATTCAACGTAGCTGGCCCTGGAGTCCATTTGTATGGAACCTATTCAACGTAGCCGGCCCTGGTGTCCGTTTGTACTGAACCTAATCAACGTAGCCGGCCCTGGAGTCCATTTGTATGGAACCTAATCAACGTAGCCGGCCCTGGAGTCCATTTGTACTGCACCTAATCAACGTAGCCGGCCCTGGAGTCCATTTGTTTGGAATCTAATCAACGTAGCCGGCCCTGGAGTCCATTTGTACTGAACCTTATCAACGTAGCCGGCCCTGGAGTCCATTTGTATGGAACCTATTCAACGTAGCCGGCCCTGGAGTCCATTTGTTTGGAACCTATTCAACGTAGCCGGCCATGGAGTCCATTTGTATGGAACCTAATCAACGTAGCCGGCCCTGAAATCCATTTGTACTGAACCTAATCAACGTAGCCGGTCCTGGAGTCCATTTGTATGGAACCTAATCAACGTAGCAGGCCCTGGATTCCATTTGTACTGAACCTAATCAACGTAGCCGGCCCTGTAGTCCATTTGTATGGAACCTATTCAACGTAGCCGACCCTGGTGTCCGTTTGTACTGAACCTAATCAACGTAGCCGGCCCTGGTGTGTCTCTACTGAACCTAATCAACGTAGCCGGCCCTGGAGTCCATCTGTACTGAACCTATTAAACGTAGCCGGCCCTGTAGTCCATTTGTACTGAACCTATTCAACGTAGCCGGCCCTGGAGTCCATTTGTACTGAACCTAATCAACGTAGCCGGCCCTGGTGTCCGTCTGTACTGAACCTAATCAACGTAGCCGGCCCTGGTGTGTCTGTACTGAACCTAATCAACGTAGCCGGCCCTGATGTCCGTCTGTACTGAATCTAATCAACGTAGCCGGCCCTGGTGTCCGTCTGTACTGAACCTCATCAACGTAGCGCGCCTGATGTCCATTTGTATTGAACCTAATCAACGTAGCCGGCCCTGGTGTGCATTTGTATTAAACCTAAACAACGTAGCCGGCCCTGGAGTCCATTTGTACTGAACCTATTCAACGTAGCCGGCCCTGGGGTCCATTTGTATGGAACCTAATCAACGTAGCCGGCCCTGGAGTCCATTTGTATGGAACCTAATCAACGTAGCCGGCCCTGGAGTCCATTTGCACTGAACCTTATCAACGTAGCCGGCCCTGGAATCCATTTGTATGGAACCTAATCAACGTAGCCGGCCCTGGAGTCCATTTGTATGGAACCTAATCAACGTAGCCGGCCCTGGAGTCCATTTGTACTGAACCTAATCAACGTAGCCGGCCCTGGAGTCCATTTGTATGGAATCTAATCAACGTAGCCGGCCCTGGAGTCCATTTGTACTGAACCTAATCAACGTAGTCGGTTCTGGAGTCCATTTGTATGCAACCTATTCAACGTAGCCGGCCCTGGAGTACATTTGTATGGCACCTATTCAACGTAGCCGGCCCTGGAGTCCATTTGTATGGAACCTAATCAACGTAGCCGGCCCTGAAGTCCATTTGTACTGAACTTAATCAACGTAGCCGGCCCAGGTGTGTCTGTACTGAACCTAATCAACGTAGCCGGGCCTAGTGTCCGTTTGTACTGAACCTAATCAGCGTAGCCGGCCCTGGAGTCCATTTGTATGGAACCTAATCAACGTAGCCGGCCCTGGAGTCCATTTGTACTGAACCTTATCAACGTAGCCGGTTCTGGAGTCCATTTGTATGGAACCTAATCAACGTAGCCGGCCCTTGAGTCCGTCTGTACTGAACCTAATCAACGTAGCCGGCCCTGGAGTCCATTTGTATGGAACCTAATCAACGTAGCCGGCCCTGGTGTCCATCTGCACTGAACCTAATCAACGTAGCCGGCCCTGGAGTCCATTTGTACTGAACCTAATCAACGTAGCCGGCCCTGGCGTCCATTTGTATGGAACCTAATCAACGTAGCCGGCCCTGGAGTCCATTTGTACTTAACCTAATCAACGTAGCCGGTTCTGGAGTCCATGTGTATGGAACCTATTCAACGTAACCGGCCCTGGAGTCCATTTGTATGGCACCTATTCAACGTAGCCGGCCCTGGAGTCCATTTATATGGAACCTAATCAACGTAGCCGGCCCTGAAGTCCATTTGTACTGAACTTAATCAACGTAGCCGGCCCAGGTGTGTCTGTACTGAACCTAATCAACGTAGCCGGCCCTGGTGTCCGTTTTTACTGAACCTAATCAGCGTAGCCGGCCCTGGAGTCCATTTGTACTGAACCTATTCAACGTAGCCGGCCCTGGAGTCCATTTGTATGGAACCTATTAAACGTAGCTGGCCCTGGAGTCCATTTGTATGGAACCTATTCAACGTAGCCGGCCCTGGTGTCCGTTTGTACTGAACCTAATCAACGTAGCCGGCCCTGGAGCCCATTTGTATGGAACCTTATCAACGTTCCCGGCCCTGGAGTCCATTTGTACTGAACCTAATCAACGTAGCCGGCCCTGGAGTCCATTTGTATGGAACCTATTCAACGTAGCCGGCCCTGGTGTCCGTTTGTACCAAACCTAATCAACGTAGCCGGCCCTGGAGTCCATTTGTACTGAACCTAATCAACGTAACCGGCCCTGGAGTCCATTTGTATGGAACCTATTCAACGTAGCCGGCCCTGGAGTCCATTTGTATGGAACCTATTCAACGTAGTCGGCCCTGGTGTCCGTTTGTACTGAACCTAATCAACGTAGCCGGCCCTGGAGTCCATTTGTATGGAACCTAATCAACGTAGCCGGCCCTGGAGTCCATTTGTACTGAACCTAATCAAAGTAGCCGGCCCAGGTGTGTCTGTACTGAACCTAATCAACGTAGCCGGCCCTGATGTCCGTCTGTACTGAACCTAATCAACGTAGCCGGCCCTGGAGTCCATTCGTACTGAACCTAATCATTTTAACGGCCCTGGAGTCCATTTGTACTGAACCTATTCAACGTAGCCGGCCCTGGAGTCCATTTGTATGGAACTTAATCAACGTAGCCGGCCCTGGAGGCCATTTGTATGGAACCTATTCAACGTAGCCGGCCCTAGAGTCCATTTGTCTGGAACCTAATCAACGTAGCCGGCCCTGGAGTCCATTTGTACTGAACCTATTCAACGTAGCCGGCCCTGGAGTCCATTTGTATGGAACCTATTCAACGTAGCCGGCCCTGGAGTCCATTTGTATGGAACCTATTCAACGTAGCCGGCCCTGGAGTCCATTTGTATGGAACCTAATCAACGTAGCCGGCCCTGGAGTCCATTTGTATGGAACCTATTCAACGTAGCCGGCCCTTGAGTCCATTTGTATGGAACCTATTCAACGTAGCCGGCCCTGGAGTCCATTTGTATGGAACCTATTCAACGTAGCTGGCCCTGGTGTCCGTTTGTACCGAACCTAATCAACGTAGCCGGCCCTGGAGTCCATTTGTACTGAACCTAATCAACGTAACCGGCCCTGGAGTCCATTTGTATGGAACCTATTCAACGTAGCCGGCCTTGGAGTCCATTTGTATGGAACCTATTCAACGTAGCCCGCCCTGGTGTCCGTTTGTACTGAACCTAATCAACGTAGCCGGCCCTGGAGTCCATTTGTATGGAACCTAATCAACGTAGCCGGCCCTGAAGTCCATTTGTACTGAACTTAATCAACGTAGCCGGCCCAGGTGTGTCTGTACTGAACCTAATCAACGTAGCCGGGCCTAGTGTCCGTTTGTACTGAACCTAATCAGCGTAGCCGGCCCTGGAGTCCATTTGTATGGAACCTAATCAACGTAGCCGGCCCTGGAGTCCATTTGTACTGAACCTAATCAACGTAGCCGGTTCTGGAGTCCATTTGTATGGAACCTAATCAACGTAGCTGGCCCTGGAGTCCATTTGTACTGAACCTAATCAACGTAGCCGGCCCTGGAATCCATTTGTATGGAACCTAATCAACGTAGCCGGCCCTGGAGTCCATTTGTATAGAACCTAATCAACGTAGCCGGCCCTGGAGTCCATTTGCACTGAACCTAATCAACGTAGCCGGCCCTGGAGTCCATTTGTATGGAACCTAATCAACGTAGCCGGCCCTGGAGTGCATTTGTACTGAACCTAATCAACGTAGCCGGTTCTGGAGTCCATTTGTATGGAACCTATTCAACGTAACCGGCCCTGGAGTCCATTTGTATGGCACCTATTCAACGTAGCCGGCCCTGGAGTCCATTTGTATCGAACCTAATCAACGTAGCCGGCTCTGAAGTCCATTTGTACTGAACTTAATCAACGTAGCCGGCCCAGGTGTGTCTGTACTGAACCTAATCAACGTAGCCGGCCCTGGTGTCCGTTTGTACTGAACCTAATCAGCGTAGCCGGCCCTGGAGTCCATTTGTATGGAACCTAATCAACGTAGCCGGCCCTGGAGTCCATTTGTACTGAACCTAATCAACGTAGCCGGTTCTGGAGTCCTTTTGTATGGAACCTAATCAACGTAGCCGGCCCTGGAGTCCATTTGTACTGAACCTAATCAACGTAGCCGGCCCTGGAGTCCATTTGTATGGAACCTATTCAACGTACCCGGCCCTGGTGTCTGTTTGTACTGAACATAATCAACGTAGCCGGCCCTGGAGTCCATTTTTATGGAACCTATTCAACGTAGCCGGCCCTGGAGTCCGTCTGTACTGAACCTAATCAACGTAGCCGGCCCTGGAGTCCATTTGTATGGAACCTAATCAACGTAGCCGGCCCTGGTGTCCATCTGCACTGAACTTAATCAACGTTGCCGGGCCTGGAATCCATTTGTATGGAACCTAATCAACGTAGCCGGCCCTGGAGTCCATTTTTACTGAACCTATTCAACGTAGCCGGCCCTGGAGTCCGTTTGTATGGAACCTATTCAACGTAGCTGGCCCTGGAGTCCATTTGTATGGAACCTATTCAACGTAGCCGGCCCTGGTGTCCGTTTGTACTGAACCTAATCAACGTAGCCGGCCCTGGAGTCCATTTGTATGGAACCTAATCAACGTAGCCGGCCCTGGAGTCCATTTGTACTGCACCTAATCAACGTAGCCGGCCCTGGAGTCCATTTGTTTGGAATCTAATCAACGTAGCCGGCCCTGGAGTCCATTTGTACTGAACCTTATCAACGTAGCCGGCCCTGGAGTCCATTTGTATGGAACCTATTCAACGTAGCCGGCCCTGGAGTCCATTTGTTTGGAACCTATTCAACGTAGCCGGCCATGGAGTCCATTTGTATGGAACCTAATCAACGTAGCCGGCCCTGAAATCCATTTGTACTGAACCTAATCAACGTAGCCGGTCCTGGAGTCCATTTGTATGGAACCTAATCAACGTAGCAGGCCCTGGATTCCATTTGTACTGAACCTAATCAACGTAGCCGGCCCTGTAGTCCATTTGTATGGAACCTATTCAACGTAGCCGGCCCTGGTGTCCGTTTGTACTGAACCTAATCAACGTAGCCGGCCCTGGTGTGTCTCTACTGAACCTAATCAACGTAGCCGGCCCTGGAGTCCATCTGTACTGAACCTATTCAACGTAGCCGGCCCTGTAGTCCATTTGTACTGAACCTATTCAACGTAGCCGGCCCTGGAGTCCATTTGTACTGAACCTAATCAACGTAGCCGGCCCTGGTGTCCGTCTGTACTGAACCTAATCAACGTAGCCGGCCCTGGTGTGTCTGTACTGAACCTAATCAACGTAGCCGGCCCTGATGTCCGTCTGTACTGAATCTAATCAACGTAGCCGGCCCTGGTGTCCGTCTGTACTGAACCTCATCAACGTAGCGCGCCTGATGTCCATTTGTATTGAACCTAATCAACGTAGCCGGCCCTGGTGTGCATTTGTATTAAACCTAAACAACGTAGCCGGCCTTGGAGTCCATTTGTACTGAACCTATTCAACGTAGCCGGCCCTGGGGTCCATTTGTATGGAACCTAATCAACGTAGCCGGCCCTGGAGTCCATTTGTATGGAACCTAATCAACGTAGCCGGCCCTGGAGTCCATTTGCACTGAACCTTATCAACGTAGCCGGCCCTGGAATCCATTTGTATGGAACCTAATCAACGTAGCCGGCCCTGGAGTCCATTTGTATGGAACCTAATCAACGTAGCCGGCCCTGGAGTCCATTTGTACTGAACCTAATCAACGTAGCCGGCCCTGGAGTCCATTTGTATGGAATCTAATCAACGTAGCCGGCCCTGGAGTCCATTTGTACTGAACCTAATCAACGTAGTCGGTTCTGGAGTCCATTTGTATGCAACCTATTCAACGTAGCCGGCCCTGGAGTACATTTGTATGGCACCTATTCAACGTAGCCGGCCCTGGAGTCCATTTGTATGGAACCTAATCAACGTAGCCGGCCCTGAAGTCCATTTGTACTGAACTTAATCAACGTAGCCGGCCCAGGTGTGTCTGTACTGAACCTAATCAACGTAGCCGGGCCTAGTGTCCGTTTGTACTGAACCTAATCAGCGTAGCCGGCCCTGGAGTCCATTTGTATGGAACCTAATCAACGTAGCCGGCCCTGGAGTCCATTTGTACTGAACCTTATCAACGTAGCCGGTTCTGGAGTCCATTTGTATGGAACCTAATCAACGTAGCCGGCCCTTGAGTCCGTCTGTACTGAACCTAATCAACGTAGCCGGCCCTGGAGTCCATTTGTATGGAACCTAATCAACGTAGCCGGCCCTGGTGTCCATCTGCACTGAACCTAATCAACGTAGCCGGCCCTGGAATCCATTTGTATGGAACCTAATCAACGTAGCCGGCCCTGGAGTCCATTTGTACTGAACCTATTCAACGTAGCCGGCCCTGGAGTCCATTTGTATGGAACCTATTCAACGTAGCTGGCCTTGGAGTCCATTTGTATGGAACCTATTCAACGTAGCCGGCCCTGGTGTCCGTTTGTACTGAACCTAATCAACGTAGCCGGCCCTGGAGTCCATTTGTATGGAACCTAATCAACGTAGCCGGCCCTGGAGTCCATTTGTACTGAACCTAATCAACGTAGCCGGCCCTGGAGTCCATTTGTATGGAACCTAATCAACGTAGCCGGCCCTGGAGTCCATTTGTACTGAACCTTATCAACGTAGCCGGCCCTGGAGTCCATTTGTATGGAACCTATTCAACGTAGCCGGCCCTGGAGTCCATTTGTATGGAACCTATTCAACGTAGCCGGCCCTGGAGTCCATTTGTATGGAACCTAATCAACGTAGCCGGCCCTGAAATCCATTTGTACTGAACCTAATCAACGTAGCCGGCCCAGGTGTGTCTGTACTGAACCTAATCAACGTAGCCGGCCCTGGTGTCCGTTTGTACTGAACCTAATCAGCGTAGCCGGCCCTGGAGTCCATTTGTATGGAACCTAATCAACGTAGCCGGCCCTGGAGTCCATTTGTACTGAACCTAATCAACGTAGCCTGTCCTGGAGTCCATTTGTATGGAACCTAATCAACGTAGCCGGCCCTGGAGTCCATTTGTACTGCATCTAATCAACGTAGCCGGCTCTGGAGTCCATTTGTATGGAACCTATTCAACGTAGCCGGCCCTGGTGTCCGTTTGTACTGAACCTAATCAATGTAGCCGGCCCTGGAGTCCATTTGTATGGAACCTATTCAACGTAGCCGGCCCTGGAGTCCGTCTGTACTGAACCTAATCAACGTAGCCGGCCCTGGAGTCCATTTGTATGGAACCTAATCAACGTAGCCGGCCCTGGTGTCCATCTGTACTGAACCTAATCAGCGTAGCCGGCCCTGGAGTCCGTCTGCACTGAACCTAATCAACGTAGCCGGCCCTGGTATCCATCTGCACTGAACCTAATCAACGTAGCCGGCCCTGGAATCCATCTGCACTGAACCTAATCAACGTAGGCGGCCCTGGTGTCCATCTGCACTGAACCTAATCAACGTAGCCGGCCCTGGAGTCCATTTGTATGGAACCTAATCAGCGTAGCCGGCCCTGGTGTCCGTCTGTACTGAACCTAATCAACGTAGCCTGCCCTGGTGTCCGTCTGTACTGAACCTATTCAACGTAGCCGGTCCTGGAGTCCATTTGTATGGAACCTAATCAACGTAGCCGGCCCTGGAGTCCATTTGTACTGAACCTAATCAACGTAGCCGGCCCTGGAGTCCATTTGTACTGAACCTAATCAACGTAGCCGGCCCTGGAGTCCATTTGCATGGAACCTAATTAACGTAGCCGGCCCTGGAGGCCATTTGTACTGAACCTATTCAACGTAGCCGGCCCTGGAATCCATTTGTATGGAACCTATTCAACGTAGCCGGCCGTGGTGTCCGTTTGTACTGAACCTAATTAACGTAGCCGGCCCTGGAGTCCATTTGTATAGAACCTATTCCACGTAGCCGGCCCTGGAGTCCGTCTGTACTGAACCTAATCAACGTAGCCGGCCCTGGAGTCCATTTGTATGGAACCTTATCAACGTAGCCGGCCCTGGAGTCCATTTGTATGGAACCTAATCAACGTAGCCGGCCCTGGAGTCCATTTGCACTGAACCTAATCAACGTAGCCGGCCCTGGAGTCCATTTGTATGGAACCTAATCAACGTAGCCGGCCCTGGAGTCCATTTGTATGGAACCTATTCAACGTAGCCGGCCCTGGAGTCCATTTGTATGGAACCTATTCAACGTAGCCGGCCCTGGAGTCCATTTGTATGGAACCTATTCAACGTAGCCGGCCCTGGTGTCCGTTTGTACTGAACCTAATCAACGTAGCCGGCCCTGGAGTCCATTTGTATGGAACCTAATCAACGTAGCCGGCCCTGGAGTCCATTTGTACTGAACCTAATCAACGTAGCCGGCCCAGGTGTGTCTGTACTGAACCTAATCAACGTAGCCGGCCCTGATGTCCGTCTGTACTGAACCTAATCAACGTAGCCGGCCCTGGAGTCCATTTGTACTGAACCTAATCAACTTAACGGCCCTGGAGTCCATTTGTACAGAACCTATTCAACGTAGCCGGCGCTGGAGTCCATTTGTATGGAACTTAATCAACGTAGCCGGCCCTGGAGTCCATTTGTATGGAACCTAATCAACGTAGCCGGCCCTGGAGTCCATTTGTCTGGAACCAAATCAACGTAGCCGGCCCTGGAGTCCATTTGTACTGAACCTATTCAACGTAGCTGGCCCTGGAGTCCATTTGTATGGAACCTATTCAACGTAGCCGGCCCTGGAGTCCATTTGTATGGAACCTATTCAACGTAGCCGGCCCTGGAGTCCATTTGTATGGAACCTAATCAACGTAGTCGGCCCTGGAGTCCATTTGTATGGAACCTATTCAACGTAGCCGGCCCTGGAGTCCATTTGTATGGAACCTATTCAACGTAGCCGGCCCTGGAGTCCATTTGTATGGAACCTATTCAACGTAGCCGGCCCTGGTGTCCGTTTGTACCGAACCTAATCAACGTAGCCGGCCCTGGAGTCCATTTGTACTGAACCTAATCAACGTAACCGGCCCTGGAGTCCATTTGTATGGAACCTATTCAACGTAGCCGGCCCTGGAGTCCATTTGTATGGAACCTATTCAACGTAGCCGGCCCTGGTGTCCGTTTGTACTGAACCTAATCAACGTAGCCGGCCCTGGAGTCCATTTGTATGGAACCTATTCAACGTAGCCGGCCCTGGAGTCCGTTTGTATGGAACCTATTCAACGTAGCCGGCCCTGGAGTCCATTTGTATGGAACCTAATCAACGTAGCCGGCCCTGAAGTCCATTTGTACTGAACTTAATCAACGTAGCCGGCCCAGGTGTGTCTGTACTGAACCTAATCAACGTAGCCGGCCCTGGTGTCCGTTTGTACTGAACCTAATCAGCGTAGCCGGCTCTGGAGTCCATTTGTATGGAACCTAATCAACGTAGCCGGCCCTGGAGTCCATTTGTACTGAACCTAATCAACGTAGCCGGCCCTGGAATCCATTTGTATGGAACCTAATCAACGTAGCCGGCCCTGGAGTCCGTTTGTATGGAACCTAATCAACGTAGCCGGCCCTGGAGTCCATTTGTACTGAACCTAATCAACGTAGCCGGCCCTGGAGTCCATTTGTATGGAACCTAATCAACGTAGCCGGCCCTGGAGTCCATTTGTACTTAACCTAATCAACGTAGCCGGTTCTGGAGTCCATGTGTATGGAACCTATTCAACGTAACCGGCCCTGGAGTCCATTTGTATGGCACATATTCAACGTAGCCGGCCCTGGAGTCCATTTGTATGGAACCTAATCAACGTAGCCGGCCCTGAAGTCCATTTGTACTGAACTTAATCAACGTAGCCGGCCCAGGTGTGTCTGTACTGAACCTAATCAACGTAGCCGGCCCTGGAGTCCATTTGTATGGAACCTATTCAACGTAGCCGGCCCTGGAGTCCATTTGTATGGAACCTATTCAACGTAGCCGGCCCTGGAGTCCATTTGTATGGAACCTATTCAACGTAGCCGGCCCTGGTGTCCGTTTGTACTGAACCTAATCAACGTAGCCGGCCCTGGAGTCCATTTGTATGGAACCTAATCAACGTAGCCGGCCCTGGAGTCCATTTGTACTGAACCTAATCAACGTAGCCGGCCCAGGTGTGTCTGTACTGAACCTAATCAACGTAGCCGGCCCTGATGTCCGTCTGTACTGAACCTAATCAACGTAGCCGGCCCTGGAGTCCATTTGTACTGAACCTAATCAACTTAACGGCCCTGGAGTCCATTTGTACTGAACCTATTCAACGTAGCCGGCGCTGGAGTCCATTTGTATGGAACTTAATCAACGTAGCCGGCCCTGGAGTCCATTTGTATGGAACCTAATCAACGTAGCCGGCCCTGGAGTCCATTTGTCTGGAACCTAATCAACGTAGCCGGCCCTGGAGTCCATTTGTACTGAACCTATTCAACGTAGCTGGCCCTGGAGTCCATTTGTATGGAACCTATTCAACGTAGCCGGCCCTGGAGTCCATTTGTATGGAACCTATTCAACGAAGCCGGCCCTGGAGTCCATTTGTATGGAACCTAATCAACGTAGTTGGCCCTGGAGTCCATTTGTATGGAACCTATTCAACGTAGCCGGCCCTGGAGTCCATTTGTATGGAACCTATTCAACGTAGCCGGCCCTGGAGTCCATTTGTATGGAACCTATTCAACGTAGCCGGCCCTGGTGTCCGTTTGTACCGAACCTAATCAACGTAGCCGGCCCTGGAGTCCATTTGTACTGAACCTAATCAACGTAACCGGCCCTGGAGTCCATTTGTATGGAACCTATTCAACGTAGCCGGCCCTGGAGTCCATTTGTATGGAACCTATTCAACGTAGCCGGCCCTGGTGTCCGTTTGTACTGAACCTAATCAACGTAGCCGGCCCTGGAGTCCATTTGTATGGAACCTATTCAACGTAGCCGGCCCTGGAGTCCATTTGTATGGAACCTATTCAACGTAGCCGGCCCTGGAGTCCATTTGTATGGAACCTAATCAACGTAGCCGGCCCTGAAGTCCATTTGTACTGAACTTAATCAACGTAGCCGGCCCAGGTGTGTCTGTACTGAACCTAATCAACGTAGCCGGCCCTGGTGTCCGTTTGTACTGAACCTAATCAGCGTAGCCGGCCCTGGAGTCCATTTGTATGGAACCTAATCAACGTAGCCGGCCCTGGAGTCCATTTGTACTGAACCTAATCAACGTAGCCGGCCCTGGAATCCATTTGTATGGAACCTAATCAACGTAGCCGGCCCTGGAGTCCGTTTGTATGGAACCTAATCAACGTAGCCGGCCCTGGAGTCCATTTGTACTGAACCTAATCAACGTAGCCGGCCCTGGAGTCCATTTGTATGGAACCTAATCAACGTAGCCGGCCCTGGAGTCCATTTGTACTTAACCTAATCAACGTAGCCGGTTCTGGAGTCCATGTGTATGGAACCTATTCAACGTAACCGGCCCTGGAGTCCATGTGTATGGCACCTATTCAACGTAGCCGGCCCTGGAGTCCATTTATATGGAACCTAATCAACGTAGCCGGCCCTGAAGTCCATTTGTACTGAACTTAATCAACGTAGCCGGCCCAGGTGTGTCTGTACTGAACCTAATCAACGTAGCCGGCCCTGGTGTCCGTTTTTACTGAACCTAATCAGCGTAGCCGGCCCTGGAGTCCATTTGTACTGAACCTATTCAACGTAGCCGGCCCTGGAGTCCATTTGTATGGAACCTATTAAACGTAGCTGGCCCTGGTGTCCATTTGTATGGAACCTATTCAACGTAGCCGGCCCTGGTGTCCGTTTGTACTGAACCTAATCAACGTAGCCGGCCCTGGAGCCCATTTGTATGGAACCTAATCAACGTTCCCGGCCCTGGAGTCCATTTGTACTGAACCTAATCAACGTAGCCGGCCCTGGAGTCCATTTGTATGGAACCTAATCAACGTAGCCGGCCCTGGAGTCCATTTGTACTGAACCTTATCAACGTAGCCGGCCCTGGAGTCCATTTGTATGGAACCTATTCAACGTAGCCGGCCCTGGAGTCCATTTGTATGGAACCTATTCAACGTAGCCGGCCCTGGAGTCCATTTGTATGGAACCTAATCAACGTAGCCGGCCCTGGAGTCCATTTGTCTGGAACCTAATCAACGTAGCCGGCCCTGGAGTCCATTTGTATGGAACCTATTCAACGTAGCCGGCCCTGGAGTCCATTTGTATGGAACCTATTCAACGTAGCCGGCCCTGGAGTCCATTTGTATGGAACCTATTCAACGTAGCCGGCCCTGGTGTCCGTTTGTACCGAACCTAATCAACGTAGCCGGCCCTGGAGTCCATTTGTACTGAACCTAATCAACGTAACCGGCCCTGGAGTCCATTTGTATGGAACCTATTCAACGTAGCCGGCCCTGGAGTCCATTTGTATGGAACCTATTCAACGTAGTCGGCCCTGGTGTCCGTTTGTACTGAACCTAATCAACGTAGCCGGCCCTGGAGTCCATTTGTATGGAACCTAATCAACGTAGCCGGCCCTGGAGTCCATTTGTACTGAACCTAATCAAAGTAGCCGGCCCAGGTGTGTCTGTACTGAACCTAATCAACGTAGCCGGCCCTGGAGTCCATTCGTACTGAACCTAATCAACTTAACGGCCCTGGAGTCCATTTGTACTGAACCTATTCAACGTAGCCGGCCCTGGAGTCCATTTGTATGGAACTTAATCAACGTAGCCGGCCCTGGAGGCCATTTGTATGGAACCTAATCAACGTAGCCGGCCCTAGAGTCCATTTGTCTGGAACCTAATCAACGTAGCCGGCCCTGGAGTCCATTTGTACTGAACCTATTCAACGTAGCCGGCCCTGGAGTCCATTTGTATGGAACCTATTCAACGTAGCCGGCCCTGGAGTCCATTTGTATGGAACCTATTCAACGTAGCCGGCCCTGGAGTCCATTTGTATGGAACCTAATCAACGTAGCCGGCCCTGGAGTCCATTTGTATGGAACCTATTCAACGTAGCCGGCCCTTGAGTCCATTTGTATGGAACCTATTCAACGTAGCCGGCCCTGGAGTCCATTTGTATGGAACCTATTCAACGTAGCTGGCCCTGGTGTCCGTTTGTACCGAACCTAATCAACGTAGCCGGCCCTGGAGTCCATTTGTACTGAACCTAATCAACGTAACCGGCCCTGGAGTCCATTTGTATGGAACCTATTCAACGTAGCCGGCCTTGGAGTCCATTTGTATGGAACCTATTCAACGTAGCCCGCCCTGGTGTCCGTTTGTACTGAACCTAATCAACGTAGCCGGCCCTGGAGTCCATTTGTATGGAACCTAATCAACGTAGCCGGCCCTGAAGTCCATTTGTACTGAACTTAATCAACGTAGCCGGCCCAGGTGTGTCTGTACTGAACCTAATCAACGTAGCCGGGCCTAGTGTCCGTTTGTACTGAACCTAATCAGCGTAGCCGGCCCTGGAGTCCATTTGTATGGAACCTAATCAACGTAGCCGGCCCTGGAGTCCATTTGTACTGAACCTAATCAACGTAGCCGGTTCTGGAGTCCTTTTGTATGGAACCTAATCAACGTAGCCGGCCCTGGAGTCCATTTGTACTGAACCTAATCAACGTAGCCGGCCCTGGAGTCCATTTGTATGGAACCTATTCAACGTACCCGGCCCTGGTGTCTGTTTGTACTGAACATAATCAACGTAGCCGGCCCTGGAGTCCATTTTTATGGAACCTATTCAACGTAGCCGGCCCTGGAGTCCGTCTGTACTGAACCTAATCAACGTAGCCGGCCCTGGAGTCCATTTGTATGGAACCTAATCAACGTAGCCGGCCCTGGTGTCCATCTGCACTGAACTTAATCAACGTTGCCGGCCCTGGAATCCATTTGTATGGAACCTAATCAACGTAGCCGGCCCTGGAGTCCATTTGTACTGAACCTATTCAACGTAGCCGGCCCTGGAGTCCGTTTGTATGGAACCTATTCAACGTAGCTGGCCCTGGAGTCCATTTGTATGGAACCTATTCAACGTAGCCGGCCCTGGTGTCCGTTTTACTGAACCTAATCAACGTAGCCGGCCCTGGAGTCCATTTGTATGGAACCTAATCAACGTAGCCGGCCCTGGAGTCCATTTGTACTGCACCTAATCAACGTAGCCGGCCCTGGAGTCCATTTGTTTGGAATCTAATCAACGTAGCCGGCCCTGGAGTCCATTTGTACTGAACCTTATCAACGTAGCCGGCCCTGGAGTCCATTTGTATGGAACCTATTCAACGTAGCCGGCCCTGGAGTCCATTTGTTTGGAACCTATTCAACGTAGCCGGCCATGGAGTCCATTTGTATGGAACCTAATCAACGTAGCCGGCCCTGAAATCCATTTGTACTGAACCTAATCAACGTAGCCGGTCCTGGAGTCCATTTGTATGGAACCTAATCAACGTAGCAGGCCCTGGATTCCATTTGTACTGAACCTAATCAACGTAGCCGGCCCTGTAGTCCATTTGTATGGAACCTATTCAACGTAGCCGGCCCTGGTGTCCGTTTGTACTGAACCTAATCAACGTAGCCGGCCCTGGAGTCCATTTGTATGGAACCTATTCAACGTAGCCGGCCCTGGAGTCCGTCTGTACTGAACCTAATCAACGTAGCCGGCCCTGGAGTCCATTTGTATGGAACCTAATCAACGTAGCCGGCCCTGGTGTCCATCTGCACTGAACCTAATCAGCGTAGCCGGCCCTGGAGTCCGTCTGCACTGAACCTAATCAACGTAGCCGGCCCTGGTATCCATCTGCACTGAACCTAATCAACGTAGCCGGCCCTGGAGTCCATCTGCACTGAACCTAATCAACGTAGGCGGCCCTGGTGTCCATCTGCACTGAACCTAATCAACGTAGCCGGCCCTGGAGTCCATTTGTATGGAACCTAATCAGCGTAGCCGGCCCTGGTGTCCGTCTGTACTGAACCTAATCAACGTAGCCTGCCCTGGTGTCCGTCTGTACTGAACCTATTTAACGTAGCCGGTCCTGGAGTCCATTTGTATGGAACCTAATCAACGTAGCCGTCCCTGGAGTCCATTTGTACTTAACCTAATCAACGTAGCCGGCCCTGGAGTCCATTTGTACTGAACCTAATCAACGTAGCCGGCCCTGGAGTCCATTTGTATGGAACCTAATTAACGTAGCCGGCCCTGGAGTCCATTTGTACTGAACCTATTCAACGTAGCCGGCCCTGGAGTCCATTTGTATGGAACCTATTCAACGTAGCCGGCCCTGGTGTCCGTTTGTACTGAACCTAATTAACGTAGCTGGCCCTGGAGTCCATTTGTATGGAACCTATTCAACGTAGCCGGCCCTGGAGTCCGTCTGTACTGAACCTAATCAACGTAGCCGGCCCTGGAGTCAGAACTATGGGGGTATCTGCCGAACTGCAGAACTATGGGGGTATCTGCCTAACTGCAGAACTATGGGGGTATCTGCCGAACTGCAGAATTATAGGGGTCTCCCCGAACTGCATAACTATGGGGGTATCTGCCGAACTGCAGAATTATAAGGGTCTCCCCCGAACTGCAGAACTATGGGGGTATCTGCCGAACTGCAGAACTATGGGGGTATCTGCCGAACTGCAGATCTATGGGGGTATCTGCCGAACTGCAGAACTATGGGGGTATCTGCCGAACTGCAGAAGTATAGGGGTATCTGCCGAACTGCAGAACTATGGGGGTATCTGCCGAACTGCAGAACTATGGGGGTATCTGCCGAACTGCAGAAGTATAGGGGTCTCCCCCGAACTGTTTAGCCCTGCGTCTGCCGTGTTGGGAACAAACGCTGCTTGCTTCTTGCTTTCAAACTGCTGCTTGCTTTGTCAAGGTCTTCTTCTCAGGTGTTTGCAGTGCATATTTCGGGAACGACTATGAGTAATGGACATATCACATATCACATTCATGTAACAAGTTGGCATGCCTGCCGCCCTGGTTACCACATGAGCCCCCGCCCGCCGCTCGCTGCCACCGCGGCTGGTGATCAGCTGCTGTCTGTTCAGAGGCTCCGCGCGTGGGGGCGCTCACGGAACGGCCAGAGCTGAACAAGTATAGCTCTGCCCTCTGGAACGTACGAACAGCACTCAGTCGGATAAATATGGAACGTACTCAATCGGATGAATATGGCTGAACCTATCACATGTCTAATATTCATGCCACATAATATCAGGTACTTAATATTCATGCCAATCGGGAAATATTTACTATTAGCACGATAATATTTCTGCCTCCTGCTAAAATAGCATGCTAACATATATGTTAAACTGATTTATTGTCAAATGAACGCTACTACTATATTTTGTGTTAGTGTTTCCTATTTACTTATTAAATAGGACTGCATGTTTCCTATTTACTGATTAAATAGGACTGCATGTTTCCTATTTACTGATTAAATAGGACGGCACTGCAAGCATCAAGACAGTTACAGGACAGAATACTAAGACACGGTATCAGACAGGACTGCACTGCAAGCATCAAGACAGTTACAGGACAGAATACTAAGACACGGTATCAGGACTGCACTGCAAGCATCAAGACAGTTACAGGACAGAATACTAAGACACGGTATCAGGACTGCACTGCAAGCATCAAGACAGTTACAGGACAGAATACTAAGACACGGTATCAGACAGGACTGCACTGCAAGCATCAAGACAGTTACAGGACAGAATACTAAGACACGGTATCAGGACTGCACTGCAAGCATCAAGACAGTTACAGGACAGAATACTAAGACACGGTATCAGGACTGCACTGCAAGCATCAAGACAGTTACAGGACAGAATACTAAGACACGGTATCAGACAAGACTGCACTGCAAGCATCAAGACAGTTACAGGACAGAATACTAAGACACGGTATCAGGACTGCACTGCAAGCATCAAGACAGTTACAGGACAGACTACTAAGACACTGTATCAGGACTGCACTGCAAGCATCAAGACAGTTACAGGACAGAATACTAAGACACGGTATCAGACAAGACTGCACTGCAAGCATCAAGACAGTTACAGGACAGAATACTAAGACACGGTATCAGACAGGACTGCACTGCAAGCATCAAGACAGTTACAGGACAGAATACTAAGACACGGTATCAGGACTGCACTGCAAGCATCAAGACAGTTACAGGACAGAATACTAAGACACGGTATCAGACAAGACTGCACTGCAAGCATCAAGACAGTTACAGGACAGAATACTAAGACACGGTATCAGACAGGACTGCACTGCAAGCATCAAGACAGTTACAGGACAGAATACTAAGACACGGTATCAGGACTGCACTGCAAGCATCAAGACAGTTACAGGACAGAATACTAAGACACTGTATCAGGACTGCACTGCAAGCATCAAGACAGTTACAGGACAGAATACTAAGACACGGTATCAGGACTGCACTGCAAGCATCAAGACAGTTACAGGACAGAATACTAAGACACTGTATCAGGACTGCACTGCAAGCATCAAGACAGTTACAGGACAGAATACTAAGACACGGTATCAGGACTGCACTGCAAGCATTAAGACAGTTACAGGACAGAATACTAAGACACGGTATCAGGACTGCACTGCAAGCATCAAGACAGTTACAGGACAGAATACTAAGACACTGTATCAGACAGGACTGCACTGCAAGCATCAAGACAGTTACAGGACAGAATACTAAGACACGGTATCAGACAGGACTGCACTGCAAGCATCAAGACAGTTACAGGACAGAATACTAAGACACGGTATCAGGACTGCACTGCAAGCATCAAGACAGTTACAGGACAGAATACTAAGACACGGTATCAGACAGGACTGCACTGCAAGCATCAAGACAGTTACAGGACAGAATACTAAGACACTGTATCAGGACTGCACTGCAAGCATCAAGACAGTTACAGGACAGAATACTAAGACACGGTATCAGGACTGCACTGCAAGCATCAAGACAGTTACAGGACAGAATACTAAGACACGGTATCAGGACTGCACTGCAAGCATCAAGACAGTTACAGGACAGAATACTAAGACACGGTATCAGGACTGCACTGCAAGCATCAAGACAGTTACAGGACAGAATACTAAGACACTGTAACAGGACTGCACTGCAAGCATCAAGACAGTTACAGGACAGAATACTAAGACACGGTATCAGGACTGCACTGCAAGCATCAAGACAGTTACAGGACAGAATACTAAGACACGGTATCAGGACTGCACTGCAAGCATCAAGACAGTTACAGGACAGAATACTAAGACACGGTATCAGGACTGCACTGCAAGCATCAAGACAGTTACAGGGCAGAATACTAAGACACGGTATCAGGACTGCACTGCAAGCATCAAGACAGTTACAGGACAGAATACTAAGACACTGTATCAGGACTGCACTGCAAGCATCAAGACAGTTACAGGACAGAATACTAAGACACGGTATCAGACAGGACTGCACTGCAAGCATCAAGACAGTTACAGGACAGAATACTAAGACACTGTATCAGGACTGCACTGCAAGCATCAAGACAGTTACAGGACAGAATACTAAGACACGGTATCAGGACTGCACTGCAAGCATCAAGACAGTTACAGGACAGAATACTAAGACACGGTATCAGGACTGCACTGCAAGCATCAAGACAGTTACAGGACAGAATACTAAGACACTGTATCAGGACTGCACTGCAAGCATCAAGACAGTTACAGGACAGAATACTAAGACACGGTATCAGACAGGACTGCACTGCAAGCATCAAGACAGTTACAGGACAGAATACTAAGACACGGTATCAGGACTGCACTGCAAGCATCAAGACAGTTACAGGACAGAATACTAAGACACGGTATCAGGACTGCACTGCAAGCATCAAGACAGTTACAGGGCAGAATACTAAGACACGGTATCAGGACTGCACTGCAAGCATCAAGACAGTTACAGGACAGAATACTAAGACACGGTATCAGGACTGCACTGCAAGCATCAAGACAGTTACAGGACAGAATACTAAGACACGGTATCAGACAGGACTGCACTGCAAGCATCAAGACAGTTACAGGACAGAATACTAAGACACGGTATCAGACAGGACTGCACTGCAAGCATCAAGACAGTTACAGGACAGAATACTAAGACACGGTATCAGGACTGCACTGCAAGCATCAAGACAGTTACAGGACAGAATACTAAGACACGGTATCAGGACTGCACTGCAAGCATCAAGACAGTTACAGGGCAGAATACTAAGACACGGTATCAGGACTGCACTGCAAGCATCAAGACAGTTACAGGACAGAATACTAAGACACTGTATCAGGACTGCACTGCAAGCATCAAGACAGTTACAGGACAGAATACTAAGACACTGTATCAGGACTGCACTGCAAGCATCAAGACAGTTACAGGACAGAATACTAAGACACTGTATCAGGACTGCACTGCAAGCATCAAGACAGTTACAGGACAGAATACTAAGACACGGTATCAGGACTGCACTGCAAGCATCAAGACAGTTACAGGACAGAATACTAAGACACGGTATCAGGACTGCACTGCAAGCATCAAGACAGTTACAGGACAGAATACTAAGACACGGTATCAGGACTGCACTGCAAGCATCAAGACAGTTACAGGACAGAATACTAAGACACTGTATCAGGACTGCACTGCAAGCATCAAGACAGTTACAGGACAGAATACTAAGACACGGTATCAGGACTGCACTGCAAGCATCAAGACAGTTACAGGACAGAATACTAAGACACGGTATCAGGACTGCACTGCAAGCATCAAGACAGTTACAGGACAGAATACTAAGACACGGTATCAGGACTGCACTGCAAGCATCAAGACAGTTACAGGACAGAATACTAAGACACGGTATCAGGACTGCACTGCAAGCATCAAGACAGTTACAGGACAGAATACTAAGACACGGTATCAGGACTGCACTGCAAGCATCAAGACAGTTACAGGACAGAATACTAAGACACGGTATCAGGACTGCACTGCAAGCATCAAGACAGTTACAGGACAGAATACTAAGACACGGTATCAGGACTGCACTGCAAGCATCAAGACAGTTACAGGACAGAATACTAAGACACGGTATCAGACAGGACTGCACTGCAAGCATCAAGACAGTTACAGGACAGAATACTAAGACACGGTATCAGGACTGCACTGCAAGCATCAAGACAGTTACAGGACAGAATTATAAGACACGGTATCAGGACTGCACTGCAAGCATCAAGACAGTTACAGGACAGAATACTAAGACACGGTATCAGGACTGCACTGCAAGCATCAAGACAGTTACAGGACAGAATACTAAGACACGGTATCAGGACTGCACTGCAAGCATCAAGACAGTTACAGGACAGAATACTAAGACACGGTATCAGGACTGCACTGCAAGCATCAAGACAGTTACAGGACAGAATACTAAGACACGGTATCAGGACTGCACTGCAAGCATCAAGACAGTTACAGGACAGAATACTAAGACACGGTATCAGGACTGCACTGCAAGCATCAAGACAGTTACAGGACAGAATACTAAGACACGGTATCAGGACTGCACTGCAAGCATCAAGACAGTTACAGGACAGAATACTAAGACACGGTATCAGGACTGCACTGCAAGCATCAAGACAGTTACAGGACAGAATACTAAGACACGGTATCAGGACTGCACTGCAAGCATCAAGACAGTTACAGGACAGAATACTAAGACACGGTATCAGACAGGACTGCACTGCAAGCATCAAGACAGTTACAGGACAGAATACTAAGACACGGTATCAGGACTGCACTGCAAGCATCAAGACAGTTACAGGACAGAATACTAAGACACGGTATCAGGACTGCACTGCAAGCATCAAGACAGTTACAGGACAGAATACTAAGACACGGTATCAGGACTGCACTGCAAGCATCAAGACAGTTACAGGACAGAATACTAAGACACGGTATCAGGACTGCACTGCAAGCATCAAGACAGTTACAGGACAGAATACTAAGACACGGTATCAGGACTGCACTGCAAGCATCAAGACAGTTACAGGACAGAATACTAAGACACGGTATCAGGACTGCACTGCAAGCATCAAGACAGTTACAGGACAGAATACTAAGACACGGTATCAGACAGGACTGCACTGCAAGCATCAAGACAGTTGCAGGACAGAATACTAAGACACGGTATCAGACAGCACTGCAAGCATCAAGACAGTTACAGGACAGAATACTAAGACACGGTATCAGGACTGCACTGCAAGCATCAAGACAGTTACAGGACAGAATACTAAGACACGGTATCAGGACTGCACTGCAAGCATCAAGACAGTTACAGGACAGAATACTAAGACACGGTATCAGACAGGACTGCACTGCAAGCATCAAGACAGTTACAGGACAGAATACTAAGACACGGTATCAGACAGCACTGCAAGCATCAAGACAGTTACAGGACAGAATACTAAGACACGGTATCAGACAGCACTGCAAGCATCAAGACAGTTACAGGACAGAATACTAAGACACTGTATCAGACAGGACTGCACTGCAAGCATCAAGACAGTTACAGGACAGAATACTAAGACACGGTATCAGGACTGCACTGCAAGCATCAAGACAGTTACAGGACAGAATACTAAGACACGGTATCAGGACTGCAATGCAAGCATCAAGACAGTTACAGGACAGAATACTAAGACACTGTATCAGGACTGCACTGCAAGCATCAAGACAGTTACAGGACAGAATACTAAGACACGGTGTCAGACAGGACTGCACTGCAAGCATCAAGACAGTTACAGGACAGAATACTAAGACACGGTATCAGACAGGACTGCACTGCAAGCATCAAGACAGTTACAGGACAGAATACTAAGACACGGTATCAGACAGGACTGCACTGCAAGCATCAAGACAGTTACAGGACAGAATACTAAGACACGGTATCAGACAAGACTGCACTGCAAGCATCAAGACAGTTACAGGACAGAATACTAAGACACTGTATCAGGACTGCACTGCAAGCATCAAGACAGTTACAGGACAGAATACTAAGGCACTGTATCAGACAGGACTGCACTGCAAGCATCAAGACAGTTACAGGACAGAATACTAAGACACTGTATCAGGACTGCACTGCAAGCATCAAGACAGTTACAGGACAGAATACTAAGACACGGTATCAGGACTGCACTGCAAGCATCAAGACAGTTACAGGACATAATACTAAGACACGGTATCAGGACTGCACTGCAAGCATCAAGACAGTTACAGGACAGAATACTAAGACACGGTATCAGGACTGCACTGCAAGCATCAAGACAGTTACAGGACAGAATACTAAGACACGGTATCAGACAAGACTGCACTGCAAGCATCAAGACAGTTACAGGACAGAATACTAAGACACGGTATCAGGACTGCACTGCAAGCATCAAGACAGTTACAGGACAGAATACTAAGACACTGTATCAGGACTGCACTGCAAGCATCAAGACAGTTACAGGACAGAATACTAAGACACGGTATCAGACAAGACTGCACTGCAAGCATCAAGACAGTTACAGGACAGAATACTAAGACACGGTATCAGACAGGACTGCACTGCAAGCATCAAGACAGTTACAGGACAGAATACTAAGACACGGTATCAGGACTGCACTGCAAGCATCAAGACAGTTACAGGACAGAATACTAAGACACTGTATCAGGACTGCACTGCAAGCATCAAGACAGTTACAGGACAGAATACTAAGACACGGTATCAGACAGGACTGCACTGCAAGCATCAAGACAGTTACAGGACAGAATACTAAGACACGGTATCAGGACTGCACTGCAAGCATCAAGACAGTTACAGGACAGAATACTAAGACACTGTATCAGGACTGCACTGCAAGCATCAAGACAGTTACAGGACAGAATACTAAGACACGGTATCAGGACTGCACTGCAAGCATCAAGACAGTTACAGGACAGAATACTAAGACACTGTATCAGGACTGCACTGCAAGCATCAAGACAGTTACAGGACAGAATACTAAGACACGGTATCAGGACTGCACTGCAAGCATCAAGACAGTTACAGGACAGAATACTAAGACACTGTATCAGACAGGACTGCACTGCAAGCATCAAGACAGTTACAGGACAGAATACTAAGACACGGTATCAGACAGGACTGCACTGCAAGCATCAAGACAGTTACAGGACAGAATACTAAGACACGGTATCAGGACTGCACTGCAAGCATCAAGACAGTTACAGGACAGAATACTAAGACACGGTATCAGACAGGACTGCACTGCAAGCATCAAGACAGTTACAGGACAGAATACTAAGACACTGTATCAGGACTGCACTGCAAGCATCAAGACAGTTACAGGACAGAATACTAAGACACGGTATCAGGACTGCACTGCAAGCATCAAGACAGTTACAGGACAGAATACTAAGACACCGTATCAGGACTGCACTGCAAGCATCAAGACAGTTACAGGACAGAATACTAAGACACGGTATCAGGACTGCACTGCAAGCATCAAGACAGTTACAGGACAGAATACTAAGACACTGTATCAGGACTGCACTGCAAGCATCAAGACAGTTACAGGACAGAATACTAAGACACGGTATCAGGACTGCACTGCAAGCATCAAGACAGTTACAGGACAGAATACTAAGACACGGTATCAGGACTGCACTGCAAGCATCAAGACAGTTACAGGACAGAATACTAAGACACGGTATCAGGACTGCACTGCAAGCATCAAGACAGTTACAGGACAGAATACTAAGACACTGTATCAGACAGGACTGCACTGCAAGCATCAAGACAGTTACAGGACAGAATACTAAGACACTGTATCAGGACTGCACTGCAAGCATCAAGACAGTTACAGGACAGAATACTAAGACACGGTATCAGACAGGACTGCACTGCAAGCATCAAGACAGTTACAGGACAGAATACTAAGACACTGTATCAGGACTGCACTGCAAGCATCAAGACAGTTACAGGACAGAATACTAAGACACGGTATCAGGACTGCACTGCAAGCATCAAGACAGTTACAGGGCAGAATACTAAGACACGGTATCAGGACTGCACTGCAAGCATCAAGACAGTTACAGGACAGAATACTAAGACACTGTATCAGGACTGCACTGCAAGCATCAAGACAGTTACAGGACAGAATACTAAGACACTGTATCAGGACTGCACTGCAAGCATCAAGACAGTTACAGGACAGAATACTAAGACACTGTATCAGGACTGCACTGCAAGCATCAAGACAGTTACAGGACAGAATACTAAGACACGGTATCAGGACTGCACTGCAAGCATCAAGACAGTTACAGGACAGAATACTAAGACACGGTATCAGGACTGCACTGCAAGCATCAAGACAGTTACAGGACAGAATACTAAGACACGGTATCAGGACTGCACTGCAAGCATCAAGACAGTTACAGGACAGAATACTAAGACACTGTATCAGGACTGCACTGCAAGCATCAAGACAGTTACAGGACAGAATACTAAGACACGGTATCAGGACTGCACTGCAAGCATCAAGACAGTTACAGGACAGAATACTAAGACACGGTATCAGGACTGCACTGCAAGCATCAAGACAGTTACAGGACAGAATACTAAGACACGGTATCAGGACTGCACTGCAAGCATCAAGACAGTTACAGGACAGAATACTAAGACACGGTATCAGGACTGCACTGCAAGCATCAAGACAGTTACAGGACAGAATACTAAGACACGGTATCAGGACTGCACTGCAAGCATCAAGACAGTTACAGGACAGAATACTAAGACACGGTATCAGGACTGCACTGCAAGCATCAAGACAGTTACAGGACAGAATACTAAGACACGGTATCAGGACTGCACTGCAAGCATCAAGACAGTTACAGGACAGAATACTAAGACACGGTATCAGACAGGACTGCACTGCAAGCATCAAGACAGTTACAGGACAGAATACTAAGACACGGTATCAGGACTGCACTGCAAGCATCAAGACAGTTACAGGACAGAATTATAAGACACGGTATCAGGACTGCACTGCAAGCATCAAGACAGTTACAGGACAGAATACTAAGACACGGTATCAGGACTGCACTGCAAGCATCAAGACAGTTACAGGACAGAATACTAAGACACGGTATCAGGACTGCACTGCAAGCATCAAGACAGTTACAGGACAGAATACTAAGACACGGTATCAGGACTGCACTGCAAGCATCAAGACAGTTACAGGACAGAATACTAAGACACGGTATCAGGACTGCACTGCAAGCATCAAGACAGTTACAGGACAGAATACTAAGACACGGTATCAGGACTGCACTGCAAGCATCAAGACAGTTACAGGACAGAATACTAAGACACGGTATCAGGACTGCACTGCAAGCATCAAGACAGTTACAGGACAGAATACTAAGACACGGTATCAGGACTGCACTGCAAGAATCAAGACAGTTACAGGACAGAATACTAAGACACGGTATCAGGACTGCACTGCAAGCATCAAGACAGTTACAGGACAGAATACTAAGACACGGTATCAGACAGGACTGCACTGCAAGCATCAAGACAGTTACAGGACAGAATACTAAGACACGGTATCAGGACTGCACTGCAAGCATCAAGACAGTTACAGGACAGAATACTAAGACACGGTATCAGGACTGCACTGCAAGCATCAAGACAGTTACAGGACAGAATACTAAGACACGGTATCAGGACTGCACTGCAAGCATCAAGACAGTTACAGGACAGAATACTAAGACACGGTATCAGGACTGCACTGCAAGCATCAAGACAGTTACAGGACAGAATACTAAGACACGGTATCAGGACTGCACTGCAAGCATCAAGACAGTTACAGGACAGAATACTAAGACACGGTATCAGGACTGCACTGCAAGCATCAAGACAGTTACAGGACAGAATACTAAGACACGGTATCAGACAGGACTGCACTGCAAGCATCAAGACAGTTGCAGGACAGAATACTAAGACACGGTATCAGACAGCACTGCAAGCATCAAGACAGTTACAGGACAGAATACTAAGACACGGTATCAGGACTGCACTGCAAGCATCAAGACAGTTACAGGACAGAATACTAAGACACGGTATCAGGACTGCACTGCAAGCATCAAGACAGTTACAGGACAGAATACTAAGACACGGTATCAGACAGGACTGCACTGCAAGCATCAAGACAGTTACAGGACAGAATACTAAGACACGGTATCAGACAGCACTGCAAGCATCAAGACAGTTACAGGACAGAATACTAAGACACGGTATCAGACAGCACTGCAAGCATCAAGACAGTTACAGGACAGAATACTAAGACACTGTATCAGACAGGACTGCACTGCAAGCATCAAGACAGTTACAGGACAGAATACTAAGACACGGTATCAGGACTGCACTGCAAGCATCAAGACAGTTACAGGACAGAATACTAAGACACGGTATCAGGACTGCAATGCAAGCATCAAGACAGTTACAGGACAGAATACTAAGACACTGTATCAGGACTGCACTGCAAGCATCAAGACAGTTACAGGACAGAATACTAAGACACGGTGTCAGACAGGACTGCACTGCAAGCATCAAGACAGTTACAGGACAGAATACTAAGACACGGTATCAGACAGGACTGCACTGCAAGCATCAAGACAGTTACAGGACAGAATACTAAGACACGGTATCAGACAGGACTGCACTGCAAGCATCAAGACAGTTACAGGACAGAATACTAAGACACGGTATCAGACAAGACTGCACTGCAAGCATCAAGACAGTTACAGGACAGAATACTAAGACACTGTATCAGGACTGCACTGCAAGCATCAAGACAGTTACAGGACAGAATACTAAGGCACTGTATCAGACAGGACTGCACTGCAAGCATCAAGACAGTTACAGGACAGAATACTAAGACACTGTATCAGGACTGCACTGCAAGCATCAAGACAGTTACAGGACAGAATACTAAGACACGGTATCAGGACTGCACTGCAAGCATCAAGACAGTTACAGGACATAATACTAAGACACGGTATCAGGACTGCACTGCAAGCATCAAGACAGTTACAGGACAGAATACTAAGACACGGTATCAGGACTGCACTGCAAGCATCAAGACAGTTACAGGACAGAATACTAAGACACGGTATCAGACAAGACTGCACTGCAAGCATCAAGACAGTTACAGGACAGAATACTAAGACACGGTATCAGGACTGCACTGCAAGCATCAAGACAGTTACAGGACAGAATACTAAGACACTGTATCAGGACTGCACTGCAAGCATCAAGACAGTTACAGGACAGAATACTAAGACACGGTATCAGACAAGACTGCACTGCAAGCATCAAGACAGTTACAGGACAGAATACTAAGACACGGTATCAGACAGGACTGCACTGCAAGCATCAAGACAGTTACAGGACAGAATACTAAGACACGGTATCAGGACTGCACTGCAAGCATCAAGACAGTTACAGGACAGAATACTAAGACACGGTATCAGACAAGACTGCACTGCAAGCATCAAGACAGTTACAGGACAGAATACTAAGACACGGTATCAGACAGGACTGCACTGCAAGCATCAAGACAGTTACAGGACAGAATACTAAGACACGGTATCAGGACTGCACTGCAAGCATCAAGACAGTTACAGGACAGAATACTAAGACACTGTATCAGGACTGCACTGCAAGCATCAAGACAGTTACAGGACAGAATACTAAGACACGGTATCAGGACTGCACTGCAAGCATCAAGACAGTTACAGGACAGAATACTAAGACACTGTATCAGGACTGCACTGCAAGCATCAAGACAGTTACAGGACAGAATACTAAGACACGGTATCAGGACTGCACTGCAAGCATCAAGACAGTTACAGGACAGAATACTAAGACACTGTATCAGACAGGACTGCACTGCAAGCATCAAGACAGTTACAGGACAGAATACTAAGACACGGTATCAGACAGGACTGCACTGCAAGCATCAAGACAGTTACAGGACAGAATACTAAGACACGGTATCAGGACTGCACTGCAAGCATCAAGACAGTTACAGGACAGAATACTAAGACACGGTATCAGACAGGACTGCACTGCAAGCATCAAGACAGTTACAGGACAGAATACTAAGACACTGTATCAGGACTGCACTGCAAGCATCAAGACAGTTACAGGACAGAATACTAAGACACGGTATCAGGACTGCACTGCAAGCATCAAGACAGTTACAGGACAGAATACTAAGACACCGTATCAGGACTGCACTGCAAGCATCAAGACAGTTACAGGACAGAATACTAAGACACGTATCAGGACTGCACTGCAAGCATCAAGACAGTTACAGGACAGAATACTAAGACACTGTATCAGGACTGCACTGCAAGCATCAAGACAGTTACAGGACAGAATACTAAGACACGGTATCAGGACTGCACTGCAAGCATCAAGACAGTTACAGGACAGAATACTAAGACACGGTATCAGGACTGCACTGCAAGCATCAAGACAGTTACAGGACAGAATACTAAGACACGGTATCAGGACTGCACTGCAAGCATCAAGACAGTTACAGGACAGAATACTAAGACACTGTATCAGACAGGACTGCACTGCAAGCATCAAGACAGTTACAGGACAGAATACTAAGACACTGTATCAGGACTGCACTGCAAGCATCAAGACAGTTACAGGACAGAATACTAAGACACGGTATCAGACAGGACTGCACTGCAAGCATCAAGACAGTTACAGGACAGAATACTAAGACACTGTATCAGGACTGCACTGCAAGCATCAAGACAGTTACAGGACAGAATACTAAGACACGGTATCAGGACTGCACTGCAAGCATCAAGACAGTTACAGGACAGAATACTAAGACACGGTATCAGGACTGCACTGCAAGCATCAAGACAGTTACAGGACAG